>CM065728.1:69099794-69109794 GCA_033310375.1 Conus canariensis | reverse complement strand
AGTAAATTCTTGGTATCTCCAGATGAACTGAAGCACAGACTTGTAGTCATGGAAGCTACGCAGAATAGCTGTCCGTGCCCCTTTCTTCGCACACTCTTTCATGGCTGTAGTAGGACGTGGTATATTAACGTCCTTTGGGAAAAACGCCAGGCTGTAGCATCGGCCATTGACCTCAAACCCCACATTTAGACACCTGGAGTAGTGACAGTCGTCTTCGTCTCTGCCGTCCGAACATTGAATGACCGTGTTGCAGGCCAAATGAGCCTTGAACTTGGGCCATGTGTCCCTTGAGCAATTCCACAGACCCTCCCGGGTTCGTATTGGCTTCTTGGACATCTGACAATGAAATGAGTTTGAAAATTATTGCAAAACAATTGAGACGACACAGAACATAATTAATCATAACTTTAACGTTTTTGTCTTATTTTTTCAATCCGTTCTAGAACTCAGAAAAATCATACTCGATGAGCATGTCAGGCTGGTTAATTCTTGATAATGTGTACCATAAAGGTTGTTAGGCTGTTCACACACACACACACACACACACACACACACACACACAACACACACACACACACACACAACATATTATATATAATATATATATATATATTGTGTGTGTGTGTGTGTGTGTGTAACTATATTTAATATATATATATATATATATATATATATATAACACACTCATAACTCCTCACATTCCTGCATTTCGAACATTTATTTGTTTATTATTTATTCTCTGAAAATGGTGTGTGTGTGTGTGTTGTGTGTGTGGTGTGTGTGTGTGTTGTGTGTGTGTGTGTGTGTGTATACATATACATATAGATAGATAGATAGATAAATATGTACACTCGCGATTGCTGTTCCCCTGACTGGTTTTTTATGCCAATGGGGTCAGCAGTCATGAATAATTATCGGCTGATGCACGCTTGGGCAAGCGCCTGTGGATGTTCCGTCGTGACGTATGCAGCAGCCATTACATATTAGCTTTTACCAAGGAGCAGCTATGTCCCTTGACGTCTTAATGTGATTTCCTGTGCGTACTGTACCCTATGTGAACCCAGCGCAGGCTTTCAAGGGTGCTGGCAGGACTGCTCCCAGCTGATGATTTTAGCGTTTGAACATAGTACTTCTCTGGGTCCTGTTCGTACCTTCGGATGTACCTTTCTCTTAGCAGAATAGCAAATATCCTGTGAAAGCAGTCTGCGCGCTACGACAGGGACTCGAGCTCATTCATTGTTCAGTGTGGTCCCCCCCCCCCCCCCCCCCCCCCCCAAGGTAATACAAATATGGGAATATTTCTGTTTGTTCAATGTGGTTCGTCGAAATAGTTTTTCGTCAAGGTTTTCCGTTTGTTTTATATATTGTTGGTGAATAGTTGATAGCAGCGTTGCTGTAATAACAAAAGAAAGGGATTTCCGTATAGTTCCCTGGCCGGTACCTTATGTGTTTCATACACGGAACCTTCGCAGGAATCAACAATATCAAGGGCCTATCAGTGTACTCGGTTTGAATGTGTCGGAAAAACTGGTGGTAAAAGGTTTCAATGAATACACACACGTACATACACACGCATTCATGCACGCACACACACACACACACACACACACACACCACACACACACACACGCCACGCACGCACAGCACACACACACACACACACACACACACCACCACGCACACGCACGCACGCCCCACGCACTCACGCACGCACCACACACACACACACACACACACACACACACACACACACACACACACACACACACACACACACACAAGTGGACAACCAATGCAGTGTAATTTGCAGACACTCACTTTCTTACACATGTGGATCAATAAAGAAAGCAATTATTGCGGTCTTGATGTATTAGGAGAGCGAAAATAGTCCTCCATGATTTTGATTCCCATTTCTGCTTTCTTCATCCCTCCCATATCTGATTTATGTTCACCTAAAACGCTACATTTCGACTCACCTTATGCACAGTGAAAATGATCCGGAATCCAGGATGAGGGGGATCACTTAGCTTCAATTTATATTCGATTACTAAAGGATGTAAATGCGTGTACAAAAAGAAAGGACGCAGGAGGTTCATGTAATTAAGACTGGGCATGTTTACAGCGTACATCATAGGTAGGCTTGACATAGGGCGTCCGGCCCTCTAACGGTTAAACAAGTGTTGGGCACTTTGTTGTAGATGAAGCTGCTCATCGTGATGTGATAGGCGGGGTTCCAGATGGTGAATTTACTGTCAATCGTGCAAGAAAAGGCTGGCTGAGTCACGCCCGCTGCCGGATTCCATCCCTGAGACTGTAGCAGTCCTGAGGAAAAAAGGACGGGTTTGTTGATGTATCTTTTCCTTTTCTTTTTCACATCAGTGATCAAAATTAGAAGAAAAAAAACGTGTCCTGCGGAACGTGACAACAGTTTATAATTAGACCCTTTTGTGTGTACAAATTGTTGTAATAAACAGCCACTTAGCAACTACAAAACCTAAAAAAGAATATCTCCGTAAAATATCTTAAAATGAACACTTTATGTACTGGGCTTCTGCTGACAGGAGACACACACACACACACACACACACACACACACACACACACACACACACACACACACACACACACACACACTCACTCAACACACTCGTTCCATCTAATCTGATAGATAAGTTTCACATGTAAGAGTACTAATTATGTAAGCATGGGAGTGAGAGTGGGATAATAAAATCCTACAGTATTTCCCGCGGGATGTTTTTTTTTCTCCTTGTTTCACTCCACTGGGAATAAACGCTAACATCAGACAGACAGTCGTAATGTCATCGATATATATCAGTTACAATGCCAGAGATAGATGTCACCACTGTCAGACTCCCGCAAGAGCCAAGTGGATAAACAGCTAGATGGAAAAAAGTAAGAAAAGTATCCTGTTAAATTATCGACTAAACTGTACAAGCTAATATCTATCGATGTTTTTATCTATCTATCTATCTACCTATCTATCTATCCATGTATCTATCTATCTATCTGTCTATGTATCTATCTATCTATCTGTCTGTCTATCTATCTGAATGTCTATCTATATATCTATGTATAGTGATGACATATATCTCTGGCGTTTCAGCTGATGCATATCGATCACACACACACACACACACACACACACACACACACACACACACACACACACACACAGAGAGAGAGAGAGAGAGAGAGAGAGAGAGAGAGAGAGAGAGAGAGAGCACACGCGAATTCAGGAATAATTCTTGATAGGAATCTTGCTCGTAACAAATGACAGAATAAACCAAGCATATCACTGTTTACACCAGCTAGGAACAAGGATCGACAGTTATTATATTAAAGAAGGAAGAACAACGCAAGCTAACTTCATAAGGGAACAAAAACCGAGTCTTTCAAACATGTGCTTGTATGTAATACCAGAGACCGCTCATCCTTACTCGTGGTATGGGACAGGTAGTGCACCATGAGACGTGTCTTTGCGTCTGAGCGTACAGCAACGAAGTCAACCTTCATGACGTAAGTAAGATTTAAGTCGCGCACAACAACAGCGAAGAGAACGAACTGTCGTCTGCTGACCCACTCCAGACGAAGAGGAGACCTCAGGTGTTCACAGCCAGTCCTCCTGTCTTGGAACTCTGACGTGTCGTTCACCTGAATGATCAGAGACAGGAAGTTGCTATGGGAACACGTCTGCTGCAGGAACCGAACCCTGATCACGTGATCTTCAGGCGCGGAGACGTTGAACCAGCAGATGAAACTCGACAGAGCATCGCCGTGCAGACTCGGTTCCCTGAAGTCTATTTGACGCTGGGAATACGCTAGGGTCACCTGTTGCGCTTGAACATTGACCGTTTTGTTTTCTCGTGTGCACCGTGCTAACAGGCCGGCCGTCAGAGTGACATCGCCCTCAGAAGTTTTCACGATGTATTGTATGTAATCACCAAATGTGTAATTCCCATGTTCACCCGGGCGGATATCAGACTTCACCAATAAGCACAGGAGTGATGTTATGATGACGCTACCGATATACATTATATCTGGTTGGTAAGTTAATCAAAGTTTAATGTCAGCACCCATCTCACTGGTATAGCAGACCTTCTGTATTTGGCGAGTTACCTTTAGTTGATGGGCAGTGATGTTTATTCTCTCTCTCTCTCTCTCTCTCTCTCTCTCTCTCTCTCTCTCTCTCTCTCTCTCTCTCTCTCTCTCTCTCTCTCTGCCAAACACACACATCTGTTTATCTGTCTTTTTCTCTATCTACATGTGATAGACCGTTCTTTTTGTTCTTCATTTTACCAAATAAATTAACTCTGATAACTGCAATTCAGTTTCACACAGTTTATGTTGGATTCAGTTTCTTCACCTTTGTAGTGTTATGTGTGTAAGTATTTTTTCTTTATGTATTATACTGAACGAAAACTTAAAAAAAACAACAAAAAAAAACAAAGTGTCTAAAAATCAATTCATTTTGATAATCTTATTGTTGTTTTCTTCCCACATTTTAGGTTCTCTGATGAAAAGTTTTGTATTTGTTGTTACGTTGTGTTTTTTTCCATCTTCATTCTGGTTTTTGGTGAACAGTATATCTTAAGAAGATATACGTCTTACACAAAACGTTAAAAGAGAAGGGATTAGTTACTACTCGGGACACAAACAGATAACAGGACAAAACGCAATGCATTTTGACCTTTCGGGTCTTCTCAAGCAATAACAAACAACATTTAGGACAGTGAAAACGAAGAACGAGAAACCACTTATCTTCTCATACTCGGCACAAAATGGCCGTGGGATGAAAATCTTATCATCCAACAGTCATTTCGCCGAATGTGAGAAGTTAACTGGTTTCTCGTTCGTTTTCACTGTCCTAAATGTTGTTTGTATTTACCTGAAGAAGTACCAAGAGGTCAAAATGCATTGTGTTTTGTTCTGTTATATGTTTGTCTGTGGTCAAACATTCCAACTGACAGCTTCATCTACACTGCTGAACTGACAGCCTTGTTCCTGGTTCTTTGAATGGTCTGGAAATCCAAACATAAAGATTTCCTCATTTTATCACACTCCCTTTCTGCTTTGGAGGCTATTGCTGGCCGTAATGTCATGCACCCTGAGCTGCTGAAAGTTTTCAAACTGTACACCTCTCTGAAATCAGATGGATACAACATAGTTTAGGCTTGGGTTCCCAGCCATGTGGGCCTTCGAGGCAACGAGGTGGTTGATCAGTTTGTCAGGAGTGCCACAAAGGAAAAGTTGAGCAGGTTGTCTATTCCCCACACTGATCTCAAACCCCAAACACAGGCTTATGTCAAAGACCTCTGGTAAGAGGAATGGAACTAGCAGACGGATAACAAACTATTTAAAATCCGTCCAGACCTGAAAGAGTTTTTACCATGTTCCAGAGGCGGCCGTAAAGATGAACCAGTTTTGTTCCGTTTGCATACAGGCCACTCATTTCATACCCATTCTTAACTCTTAAAAGGTGACGAAGCTCCGCGGTGCATTCCATGTCATGTGCCACACATGGTCAGACATAATCTTTTAGAATGTTGCGACTTGCATGATGTGAGACATAAACACTTTACAGCAGACTCAATGAAAACTGTGTTCAGAGATGTCCCACCTGATTTGATCTTTGAGTTTCTAAAAGAGATTGACATTTTTCATCTAAGATTTTATGGAAGAAAGATTTTAAACAAAGTTTCTGGTGCGCTTCAAAGGGTGTATTTTTCAGGAATCGCGTGAATGGTGGGCTTTGTATAACTTGTGAGTTGATTTTAACGTGGTGACAGCCATGGTATGGTCCTTTGCGGTCGGCTGGGCTCTAAGCAACATTACCTTACCTTATCTGTGTCCTCGGCGGTAACTAATACCTTCTCTTTCTAAATTTAACTTCATGTTCCGCCCTCAGTTACTTCGTTTTGAAACTAATCTTATACAAATGTAAGGTAAGCATCATGCTTTCTCGTGCAGATTAAAATTGTCACTACAGGTAAACACATTTTTGAAGGCAAATATGAGAGGTTTAACAGACACCATGATGACTTTACATTATTTTCTTTGGTTTTGTTCTCCACCTGATATTTATCTTATGGCACCACGGGCAGGATAAAATGCAATGTTGTCAAAATTGACGCTAACTATTCTGCTTTAGGGGCACATTTGAAGTGACCTTGTGTGTGTGTGTGTGTGTGTGTGTGTGTGTGTGTGTGTGTGTGTGTGTGTGTGTGTGTGTGTGTGTGTGTGTGTGTGTGTGTGAGTGAGTGATTACGCGCGCGCACAACTGTGTGTGTGTGTGTGTGTGTGTGTGTGTGTGTGTGTGTGTGTGTGTGTGTGTGTGTGTGTGTGTGTGATATCAGTTGTTGTTTTGCAGTAAGATACAGAAGATGGAGACTGAACATTACTATTTGAAACTTCACTTTTGTTCATCACCTGGCAACAATCGGGAAAAAGGACGCTGACTGTTGTCAAATTTGTAGACATCATCGCATGTGGCTGGAAGACGAGTGTTGAAAACAATGACTAGATCTTCGTCAAAAGATATAAGAAAGTGAAAACTGACACCGTTGTTTATTTATTTCTAATCGAATTTGTTCTGGTTATTTCTTTTATGCATCTCCCGTTTTATCTGTGTTTTGATTATGTGATTGTTTATGCCTTGTCTCATTGGCATTTGAAATATTATGTATAATCGGATATCTGAGAAGTTACCAAAACAGTTACTGTCAAATAGTCTTTGTCATCAGACACAAAACTATGAGAATCTAACAAAACAGTAAATGTTATATAGTGTAATTCACCGCTGTCATAATCTGCTCAGTATTAAAGAACATTCTATACCCCCCACCCCCCTTTCAGTTTCTTTTTTCTGGATGGAAACAGTTTATAGCGCGATAAGCGTTTTGCTTCTCATAGAAAACACTGAACATGGGTTACTTCAACTTAGGAAGAAGCGTGACATCTCCACAGTTCGTTTAGCCTCTTCCCATGTCAAAACTATTTTTTTTTCATTTTCATCCCAGAAATTTCGAGTGCTCCACATGCTCACCACGTACACCCCTGCACACCCGTGTTACAGCCCACCGAACTGGTGTACGTCACAAACCATTTGCGCAGGTTAAGGACACCAGGTCCAGTTGGCTGTCTGCCTTTCTGTGGTTGAAGGACACGTGTTTTCTAGGAACAAATGCTATAGATATAAATGGAAAACTATCTGTTCATTTTTTTAATGCACACAACACACACACACACACACACACACACACACACACACACACACACACACACACACACACCCGCCATTCTGACTTCTCGCCCCCAGTTACTCTCGAATAGTTGAGCGTATTTCAGAAATAATTATCAATGTGTGTATAAAATTTAGATAAACTACTCTGTTTTAATATAACACATTGTCCAACCTTCAAAAATACTGCTAGGCTGTATATGATGCAGTATTCATAATCAAAGTAAGGGACAGAGAGACTGATTTTTTTCTCAGTGCACATGCTTTCTTTTTTAAATATGATGGGCTCTTTGTTTCTCCAATGATAATTATGATTAACCCCTTTCATTTCAACTTATTGTTATCATGTGCTGGGTGGTGCCACTCAAGTCATGTGCCAGCATCTAACAGACAATACACCCCGCACACCACATTCGCTGGATGAAAGTGAAACTGTTTCTGATAACGATCTTGCTTTTAAGAGATTGGAAATGGGTTCCTTCAAAGAATTTGACATTGTGTGTGTCACAAAATACGAACTGTGTACGAAAGTAGTCAATGACAATATATTGATATGTACAGAGAGAGAGAGAGAGAGAGAGAGAGAGAGAGAGAGAGAGAGAGAGAGAGAGAGAGAGAGAGAGAGAGAGAGAGAGAGAGATACAAACATATATTGATACAGACATACATAACTACATCCATAGACGTTTCGCCTTTGATATCGTTATCTCAAGAAAGGGATAAACGGAACATTGTCGTTAATGATTTAATGACGAATTCTTCTTTTTTGATTCCTGTTATATTCTAGTCATCGTTTTAAATGCGCTAGTGAGAGAAAGCACACACACACACACACACACACACACACACCACACACACCACACACACACACACACACACACACACACACCACACACACAACCACACACTCACTCACACAAACCACACACACACCACACACACACACACACACACACACACACACAACACACACCACACACACACACACACACACACACACACACACACACACACACACACACACACACACACACACACACACACACACACACACACACATACACACTATTAACACTGTTACTCGCTTGAGGTTCCGTATGCACGTTCTAGATACAGGTCTCAGTTTTTGAACTCTATCCTGAAGACAGAAATTTCTTTAGAAGTAGGAGGAATTGTGTGTGTGTGTGTGTGTGTGTGTGTGTGTGTGTGTGTGTGTGTGTGCGCGCGTGCGCGGCTGCGCGCGCGCGCGCGTGTGTGTGTGTGTGTGTGTGTGGTGTGTGTGTTTGCTTGTTTGTTTTCTTTATCGCTAAGTACCTACCATATAAACACTTTTCATTTCGTCCCCAACAATTTCATTACTATTATCATTATTATTATTATTATGATTGTTACAATAAATACTTATAGAGCGCCTATTCTCGGCTAGAGGCCAAGCTCTAAGCGCTTTACAATCCACACTCGTTTACACAATGGGTTGTCTACATGGGTAGTGCCGACTGAAATGCTGCCGACTGGCGCTTCATTCAATCGTTTCCCGTGTCATTCAGTCAGTATCGTTCAATATCGTTCACTCGATTTCCTTACTTCCTTCATTCTTTACCTTTCTCACGCAGGGTGCATGCTATGTGTAACGTGTCATCCATACCAACGGCCAGACTGGCCTTCTCTTCCGCAAGCTGGGGATGGGATTTTACGTGTGTGCAAGATGTTATGCGTGCGTTCACACACGGGACCTTGGTTTATAGTCTCATTCGAAGGACTAACTATAAGGAAACAGAACGAAAACAACAACAACAAATTTTTCAATGTTTCAGAATCAAATCAATACGTAAATGTCTGTCTGACCCCCCATACCGTCGTCCGAGATTGCCTTACATTGTAACTAACCTGCATTAAAACAAAAATAAATAAAAGCCTTCAACAAACATTTTATTTCTCCCGCAACTTCAAGCCAGTGAAGGTGGCAAGGACGAGACAGGCAGGTACCCTGCATGCAATCCTTTACAGCTCAACAGTAGTGTCATCTCCTGTACTGTGCTGTAAGGATCAATACCTGCTGGCATAGAATGACAGGTCGCCACATAGTCGTGTGATGTATAGCGTGCGAAGAGCCAACGTAAATAACAATTTCGCAAATCTTACCTTCTGGTTGCAGCTGGTTCTTTTATCTGTATCTTTTTTCTGTTGTTTTTTTTCATTGATTTAATGGCTATCACAGCCAAACAATTCCAACTCGTGAGGCACAAAAACACCACATTCTGTCGTGGTACCTGCTCATGTTATATACTTGCACACAAGCTGACCAGTTCCTTATTATCTATGTAGCAATGCGGACATGTTTACAAGAACACTACGAATGAGATGTTTTTACTAACACGAGTCTGACTTGTGACAGTCTGGATGGAGAAGCTTTGGGAGGTGAATACGTTACTGTGTAAACATACATTAAAATAGAGGTGTTGATATGTTGATTTTTGCTGTGATGAATTATATCATCTATCTATCTATCTATCTATCTACTATCTATCTTCTATCTATCTATCTATCTGAAGTATGAGCGTGTGTGTGTGGTGTGTGTGTGTGTGTGTGTGTGTGTGTGTGTGTGTGTGTGTGTGCGCGCGTGCGTGTGTGTGTGTGTGTGTGTGTGTGTGTGTGTGTGTGTGTGTGTGCACGGCGCGCGCGCGCGCGCGAGAGAGAGAGAAGAGAGAGACAGAGACAGAGACAGAGACCAGAGAGACAGAG
>CM065728.1:69077294-69097294 GCA_033310375.1 Conus canariensis | reverse complement strand
GAGAGAGGAGAGAGAGAGAGAGAGAGAGAGAGAGAGAGAGAGAGAGAGAGAGAGAGAGAGAGAAAGAGAGAGAGAGAAGTAATGGTAACGATTGAGCCCAAAATGAAAACATTGTTGCACAGGTGTCATCCACTGTCTGGGTTCATTATACTAACAATAATTCGACCGCTTGTGAAACTTGCGCCTCCTCTGTAACCGACCTCAGAGAGTACTTGTGCAGTACGGGTAAGATCAATAAAGTATGTACTGTGTAGTTCTGAGAGAGAACATGCCAAAACAGTATGCACTGAAATAGTACATACGAATAGACTGGAAACAGGCCTTCTTCGCCTAGGGGAGAGAGAGAGAGAGAGAGAGAGAGAGAGAGAGAGAGAGAGAGAGAGAGAGAGAGAGAGAGAGAGAGAGAGAGAGAGAGAGAGAGAGGAGAGAGAGAAGCAACATTATAAGTATTAAAAACATGCATCTTCCCGATGTAATTAAAACTTGTAACACATCATGAAACAGGATATTCATAAAATCATTACAGCAACACTCAGCGCCATTGATTTGGTTGGGTTGCTGAGTTCGTTTGCCAAGAGCCAGCGTGCTGTAAACTGAAAAAAAAAAAAAATCCCTTTTAAATCATAAACTTTTAATTCTGCTCATATTTAGCTTGAGGACAGCAGTTGTTTTGTCAGCATCTCTCTGGGCTGATCAATGTCATTTACGAAAGAAAATGTTTAGCGTATTTCATCATATGATATATATGTAAATAAATAAACAAAACAAATACGTCGTCTCCAACTTCTCTCTAATAAAATACACATAAAGTTGTTTTCGGTACTTCAGTCATAAATCTAAGTCTACGATTCATGTTAGCACACTATCGTAGACAAATTCGTCTAATAATCATCACATAATTTTGTGAAAGACGTAAAATGCAGCTACTACTACTATACTACTACTACTACTGACTAACTACTACTACTACTACTACTGTTGTTGCTGCTGCTATTCTTAGATAAAATCTTGTCAGGCTGCTCTTAAATCTTTTCTTTGTTAACGATGTTATCATATCGTTCCGGATCAAAAATCCTTTTTGAAAAAGAAATGCCACTTAAATTTAGTTCAAGATTCTATAATTTCATCACTATTTTGCTAAAAAAAAATGGCATTATTAATGTGTTAAGCATTTTTTCATGGAGTGTATCACCTTACTCTATGCCATTGCCAGCAAAATGACCATGTCGTTCGTCTTGCTGTGTGATATCACTCAGATGACTTTAAAGTGATGTTGGGTCCTTACTTGTTTTGTGTCGTTTGTTTGGGGATTATTAAAAACAGACACTTAGGTCCGTCAAACAACTCGACGAATCCATCGGCAACGTCCTGATACAGAGGTGTTCCTTTATTTTACACAAACGTCTGCTAGCTCCCTAGGTAAATCACTGGCTTACATTTCAGGAATGCAGAGACGGCGGGAGTAAATGGAAAGAACCCCATCCAACTGCAACCACTGTTTCTGAACATGACGGCAGTTACCTTCATCATCTTAATAATTTTGTGGAAGCAGGAAGAACAGGATTTGGTACGTGAAGGCTATCAGAGATCTGCCTGCAGGCCTAGTGAAAACGTAGGCTATCTGATGATAGGAAGAACAGTGGCACTGGACACTAACTATGAGCATCAGTTTATCTTTGCTCAAACCCAGAACAACTACCACAGCAGGCTACTTACATTCAGAATAACTTTTGTGAGACGAAGAATTACCCCTTCTGGATGTCATGCGCCCTGGAAAAAAATGTTTCCTTTTTGTGCACATTGAAGTGGCACACTTGCTTTGCAGATAGTTGATATGTTTTTAGGAGAACTTAAACTGGAGTGACTGAAAACTCACCTTTACAGAGTGCTTATTCCTCAGTTATCAGTCTTTTGCAATAGTGATTTGTACGCCTGGGAAAAAAAGAGACTGCCTGTCACTTTTGCGGAAGCAGCGGGCTAGCTAAGAGAGAGAGAGAGAGAGAGAGAGAGAGAGAGAGAGAGAGAGAGAGACAGACAGACAGACAGACAGACAGACAGACAGACAGACAGAAGAGAACAGAGACAGAGACAGAGAGACACAGAGAGAGAGAGAGAGATTAGTTAAGGGGAGAAGAAGAGGACGGAGTACGAGAGAGAGTTGAACTCTCAACTATTTTTTGTAGGCTCGTATATCATTGATCCTAGAGTAAGTATGGGATGTGTGAACATATTTGATACTTTTCAACACAAGCTTTTAATTTCGATAGAGTGCCTTGTCTTTTTCGGTCGAGAATCCTGTACGTTGGAACTATTACTTGGACATAGCACCTTGCAGCCCTTGACTGCTGTAAGTTTGTAACAAGTATTTTTCCGAATAGAGGTTTCTGGATTCTGGATTCGACATTAGAAAAGTAGTTACAGACTCAGAATCAAAACCTTACTTGGAGAATATTTCGACAGGGTCGCCCTGTCTTCTTCAGCTCACTGTTGCTGTTGTGGCAGCGAGGCTTGATGGGACGACTGTTGTGTGGGGTGAACGGTTGTCAGGATCTGATTGTAGATGGGGGGAGTTCAAAGCCTTGATCTCTGTTCAGGCTGGGGCGTCTGGTCTTAATTTCGATGGCTTCTTTAACTTTTCTTTTTGTGAGGAAGGGCTCTGTAGATAAGATCTTGGTTTCTTGGGGGCTGAAACTGTGGCCTGTGGCTTGTAGATGTTCATGTATGGCAGAAGTAGATCGGTTTTGGTGTTCCTGCAGACGGGTAGTGAGTGCTTTTGCTGTCTCGCCAATGTAGGTATGGGTACAAAATAAAAACCAGCTTATCAACCTGCTAAAGAAATGGAAGAAAGAAGATTCTATCTCCCCTAATCTTTACCAACGTCTTTACCCCACTTCAGAATCCACGCCTAAGCTGTATGGATTACCCAAGATGCACAAGAAGGATGCCCCCCTTCACCCCATTGTGTCCAGCTGTGGCAGTGTCATGTACAATGCCTCCAAATTCCTGACACAAATATTGGGACCTTCAGTCGGGCAGACCGAGCACTACATAGTCAACAGCACAGATTTTGTACAGAAGATGAAAAACCAGCAACAGGCTCCAGGGGAGAAACTTGTCTCCTATGATGTTTGTGCACTGTTCACTAGCATCCCTGTACCCAAGGCTCTCCAAGGCATTCGGGAGAAGATTGAGGATGACTACCACCTTCGTCACCGGTGTGAACTCACTACAAAACAGGTGCTAGAACTGTTGGAACTGTGCCTCACTAGCACCTACTTTTCATTCAACCATGAGTTCTACCAGCAGAAACAAGGAGCTGCCATGGGTTCGCCAGTATCTCCAGTGGTAGCCAACCTGTACATGGAACATTTTGAAAAAGTAGCCCTTGAGACTGCTGCCAACCCTCCCAGCATGTGGTACCGCTATGTGGATGACACCATGACCTGCATACAGGAGACGGAGGTTGACAGCTTCACCACTCACCTGAATTCCATCGACGACAGTATCCAATTCACTTCCGAAACTGAAGTAGAAGGGAAGATCCCGTTCCTGGATACACTCATCACCCGAACCCATGACGACAGGATGGAGACCACCGTTTATAGGAAACCCACCCACACTGACCAATATCTGAACTTTCACTCTAACCACCCCCTCCAGCACAAGAGATCTGTTGTCAACATCCTCATGCACAGACCCTCTGTACTGTGTTCCACTAAGGAGGAAGAGCTGAAAGAAGAAGAACACATCAAGACTGCCCTTTCCACAAATGGATACCCTGCATGGATGTGGGACAACCCTCGGGTTCGCTACCCTTCTTCTACAGATATGGACACTGTGAAAATGGGGATCCCTTACATTAAAGGAGTCTCAGAGCGTCTATCCAGGACCTTCCAACAACATGGATGCAAAGTGTTCCACAAACCCACCAACTCTCTACGCCAGCAACTGACCCATGTCAAAGACAAAATGGACCCCCTCAAGCAGTGTGGTGTAGTGTACCAGGTAGGGTGTCAAGACTGTACCCATACCTACACTGGCGAGACAGCAAGACCACTCACCACCCGTCTACAGGAGCACCAAAACCGATCTACTTCTGCCATACATGAACATCTACAAGCCACAGGCCACAGTTTCAGCCCCCAAGAAACCAGGATCTTATCTACAGAGCCCTTCCTCACAAAAAGAAAAGTTAAAGAAGCCATCGAAATTAAGACCAGACGCCCCAGCCTGAACAGAGATCAAGGCTTTGAACTCCCCCCATCTACAATCAGATCCTGACAACCGTTCACCCCACACAACAGTCGTCCCATCAAGCCTCGCTGCCACAACAGCAACAGTGAGCTGAAGAAGACAGGGCGACCCTGTCGAAATATTCTCCAAGTAAGTTTTTGATTCTGAGTCTGTAACTACTTTTCTAAAGCATTTTTCCGTCTTTTACAATTAAAATACAGGCTGTAAGACACAGATACTGTGCACAGAAAAAAACACAACATATCATACCAATACATCCCATCCTACACCTTAAAAAAGCCTCTGTTGCTACGTTACGCCTCCCCACGTGCAAGTTAGCGATAAAGCCCTGATGTTGTATACGCATACTGTCAGTTCACTGAGTCCGCTGATTCCTCTTGTACTCCTGCTGTTTCATTACAGGCATGAAATCAAGTTATGGTGCAAATAGGACTTTCCTCGTGTGACCACCAAGCACATATAATCTAAATCAAGCTTTGGTGCGCCGCTTCGTAGGTCTTAAACAAAACAACGAAACGAAACAAAACCATGCACTGCTTTGTCCTCAGACTTGGCGAAAGTTTTGGCAGGGACAATGAAGGTATCCGTCATATTGGTCTATAGTCCTAAGAAAATGATGTTTTGGGTAGGCCTCATTACTCTGTATTAAATAATAACAAATGCGATGCCCTGTTGCATTCCTCATTTGTCTGACCTAACATAAAAAATCATTTGTGTACGTCAAAACGTCGGAATATTCACGGCTTGCCATGCAATGATGAATTGCCGCAGAAATCCTATGAAAATGTGCAGGCCCTCTGAGCCAACCATACGTTATTTGACATGGAAAAGATAATAAGGCTGACTACAACCACTGACAGGCCTCGTAACGCCTCTCACAACGTAGTGTACAGGCTGTGTTAGTATGAACCAATTGATAGCTCGAGTTCAAGTCTAAATCTAATCAAAGCCTGGTTCTGCACGAGAATTGTTTAGAACCGCACATGGCTTGGTGTGGCATAGTCATTCATCGCCATTTGTACTGGCCTGTTGTCACTGTGTATGGGACAATTGCACCTGTCATCCCTTTGAGTAGTTGTTAAAACACTGGAAACGAAAGGTCCGACCTGGAGATTGATGGGCTCGAGCTCTGTCACGTGTAACTATCTCATTACACACGACATGGAAAGGGAAAATACACAGATCTCACGCCTCTTTCTACATCTTTTCTACTACTCGTCTTCTATTGTCCATTGCTGAGCTATCAAAAATGTAGCTCTCACAGGCCTGACTAATGCTGTCAAATGACCCCTAAGTCGTAAATCATAATAAGAAAATATGCGCGCGTGCGCACATGCGAGATGGCTGGCAATAGAAGACTGGACTGCAGTCACCCGTCTATCATGCGACACTCAACACAAATTTGGAGAAAGGGTCGGCTCTACTTAAACGTTTCGTAGAACAGAGTGATCAAAGAAATTTGGAGGGAAAGAAATATTTGACCAAGTTAAACCAACACCTAGCTCAGACTGGCATTGATGATGAAATCGCAGCATCTGAATTGGATGACGCAATAGCTAGATGCACTAATGATAGTGCCCCAGGTCCAGACAAAGTACGGTTTGCAAATATCAAACAGCTCTCAGAAGAGGAGAGAGCCCAACTCTTGAGCCTCCACCAGGAGAGTTTTGATAAAGGCTATGTAAAAAAAAAAAAAAACAACAAAAAAACAAACAAACAAACAAAAAACTGGACACACAGCTACCTGAAATGTTTACCAAAACCAGGAGAACGTCATCATCAGCTAAATGGCTACCACATACTCACTGTGCAAAATAAAGCAGGAAAGGTCATGGAACCAGTCATAGCCAGAAATCTCGCAAGAGATCTTGGAAGTCGACAAATCCTACTATCAAATCAAGGAGGCTACAGAACAGGTAAAAGTACATGGGAAAATGCGAATCCTTTTGCCTATGAAGATACGAAGGATTCCAAAGAAAGGCAGAAACGCTAGCTGTTGCCATACGTCGCTTCCCATGGAACTACTCCTTGACTATGGAGTCAGCAAGACACTTACACGGTGGATAGCAGCGGCACTTCGGAGCGAACCGTCATCCTACGATGGGAGATTGGACATCTGACCCTCAAACTTTCTATGGGATTACCTTAAGGTTCTTCTCTTTCCCCTGTTTTGTACAATGTTTACAGTAAAGGCCTTGCAGACCTCAACAGAAACGGAATTGCTCGAGTGTTGATATTAGCAGATGACGTCCTGATCTACAAAACATCCGAGAATGCTCAGAAAGAACGAAAGCAGTTCAGCAACAGTTGCGCAACATTGCTCAGTGGTGTAAAGAGACTAGATCGTCCCCTAGTCATTACAGTCATCAGGACAAGTATCCTCACCAGTTTCTTTTAATTGAATCAACTAATTACCTACGCCATTTGGGTGTAGGCTTTGACAGAATCTAACCTTTAGAAAGCATATTGAGAATATTGTTTTAAACGCAAAAAAGGCCTATCTGCCATGAAAGCAATGTCAGCTAAAGGCATTGAACAGCGCCATCTCCAACGACTGTATCATGCACTTGTACTCAGTGTGATAGATTATGGATTAAGGCTTACAACACTGTCCAATAGCAACCTTCTCAAATTAGAAAGAATTCAAAATGAAGCAATGAGATTGATCCTGGGAACCACCAAGGACACACCAGTTGAAACTATGCGATATCTGCTCGACCTTCCTTCAATGCAGACAAGACACAAGCTAGAACAGGTGAAGGCATATTTCAGAGTACTTGAAAATCCTCCAAACCCACTTCATGCGGCGGTCAAGGAACCAAAAAGCACTCGGCTTGGACGTGGAAAATCATGGATGGGATAGGCAGAAGACAGAATACAGGTTGTGTGCCAGTTAGCAGAACTCAAAGAAACCAAGGAATGGGAGAAATATCCAGCCCACTTGAAACACGTCTACCAAAGTGCCATCGCTCCAGAACTTCGAAGACATTGTCAAGAATGGCCAGAAGGCAAAACCAACGCAAAAATGCAGATGCAGGTAGAAGATCTTTGCACAAAAGATGATATTGTAATATACACTGACGGTTCTCTCACCAAAGGTAAGTCAGGCTTACACACACACACATACACAGTGAATCAAAATGGCCGTACTATCTAGGCAGACAATAGTGCGCACAGTTTAACAACTTCAAGTCTAACAATGGAGGTAAAAGTAGTGACACAAACATTTCACTCCTTTCATCTACCAGCTAGTTTCAAACTCAACAAGACATGATATTGACTGACTCCATGAACGTACTTCAGAAAGTAAAAAGTGGAATGGGAAGCTCTGTTTGGAATGAACTAATGTGAAGCCTTCCATTAGAGAGACTCATATGTATGTACTGCCCTAGACATGCTGGAGTTCAAGGAAACGAGAGAGCAGACACACTGGCTGGCAAGACAACGATAAGAACTGGATCTAGTTGCAAAGCGAGAGGACTGCAGGCGGAAATCTAAACAAATCTTAAATAAATGTTAGCGAACCGCCCAGAGAACATGGACAAACGAGTCACAAGACGAAACACAACTAGTTTCGACCTCTTAGGTCTTCATCAGGTGAGACATTAACAAATAAAACAATGAAAATTCACCTAAGTGAATTTTCATTGTTTTATTCGTTAATGTCTCACCTGATGAAGACCTAAGAGGTCGAAACTAGTTGTGTTTCGTCTTGTGACTCGTTTGTCCACGTTCTCTGGGCGGTTCGCTAACATTTATTTAAGATTTGATAAGAACTGGACTGCAGCTTGGCCGATCAGATGTGATAAGAAATCTGAAGAATGTCTTAAGCAAAAAAAGTGCAAAGTCACAATACCTTTAGACCATCTTTCAGATCTGAACATCAAGAGAGGAAGTGGTCGCACATCCAGACTTAAGGGAAGTGCAACAAGCATCACCAACCAAACAAACATTGGAATAATCTGAAGACCAACCCTGCAAAGACTCCTAGAGATCGGGGCAAACTCAAACTGGGCCTTTCCAATAACAGACATAAGATGAAACACATGTCAACTGAGATAAGACTGAATCTCTCAGGGCCCCCAGTGTATACTGTAGACGTGTGTGCGCTGGTGTGTGTTCATCAGTGGGGTGATGCCAGTGTGTTAATCAGAGAGTCCATGGACATGAGTGTGCAAGTGTTCGTGTGTGAGTGCGTGTGTGAGAGAGTGAGTGAGTGTGAATGTGTGTGTATGTGTGTATGTGTGTGTGTGTGTGTGTGTGTGTGTGTGTGTGTGTGTGTGTGTGTGTGTGTGTGCGTGTGTGTGTGTGCGTGTGTGTGTATGTGTGTGTGTGTGTGTGTGTGTGTGTGTGTGTGTGTGTGTGTGTGTGTGTGTGTTCACAAGTAGGGTAATGCCAGCGTGTTGATTAAAGAGCCCACGGACATGAGTGTGCAAGCGTTGGTGTGTTTTGTGTGTGTGTGTGTGTGTGTGTGTGTGTGTGTGTGTGTGTGTGTGTGTGTGTGTGAGTGAGTGAGTGAGTGAGTGAGTGAGTGTGTGTGTGTGTGTGTGTGTGTTATGTGTGTGTGTGTGTGTGTGTGTGTGTGTGTGTGAGTTTGGAAGACAGTTGCACATCTGAAGCTGAAGGCTGGTCAGTCAGCACAGGATGTGGTCTAGAAAATCCTGACGACTTGTTCCACCTTGGCATTCAAGAAGTCAGCTATGATGAACTGGGACTGATTCAGTTTGTTTCTTCAGAATAGAATCCGGCAGGAGGTCGGATTCAGTATGAAAATGATGTGTGTACCAGGTCATATTGTACCTCACTGAACAGTGATATTTCTTCATCCTTGTTTCGATGCTTCAGATCACAAATCACACAGTGCTTGTCCTGTTCGGATGAGGTGCGCTGTGAACAAGCTTTATTGCCTAATTCATATCCATCTGAATCAGACGATCAGTGTGTTGTGTCTTATTCTAAAGCAAAAAGTTTTGATTCTTTTGTTTCCTTGGAAAACACTCAGCATTTTGCTGTTCCTGAAAGGATTTGTCAACCCATGTTGTGTAGAGTTCAGACTAATACATCATTTAACTGTGTATCACATTCATCTACATTTATATCTGGATCTATTTGTGAAAATACTCATTGTGATTGTGATTTATGTTCTTTAAAATGTTCATCGTTCACTTGTGATTGTGTCACGAGTATCGGTGGTAGTAATGATTCTCCACTGCAAGGTAAAGTATGTCATTCAGAAGGCGTTATTTTTTTCTGTGTCATAGGATTGTCGATCTAAATGTTCTGAAATTCAGAAAAATGATTTGCAGATTCAGAAATCCTCACCTTCTGGGAACTTGTGTCGTAAAACTCAGAAAGACAATGTGGGAGGCCATAGACCCAATCATCTACAGAAGTGTGTGTACCATCCACATCTACTCTGAGTTCACCAAAGACAATTCACAGTCGTTCAGTGTTATCATTGAATGTATGTGGTCTGCTTATTCGTTTAAATTGTGAAGAGTTTGTAGGTTGTATATCTGAATTTGATTTGTCATTGTTTGTTGAAACAAAAACTGATAAAGTTGATTCTGACAATTTAACTGCCATATTTTCAAAATTTGGATACACAATACGAATAACAAGTACGAAATATATGTTGTATAATCGTTCTGGGGGTATCGCTATTGCTGTTAAAAATGACTTTATTGATCAAATTCATTTTTTGCCACAAACTCATGATTGTGTTATGTGGGTTGATGTAAATTCAACCATGACTGGTTTTGACAAAAATTTGCTTTTAGGAGCTGTGTATATACCTCCTGAAGGTACTGCATTTAGCAGTATTGATTTACCTGATGATGTTGGAATATCTGTCACTGCTGCAAAGAGTAAAATGAATGACACTTTTACTTTTATAGTAGGTGATTTCAATGCATATACTAAAAGCCTGAATGATTATATTGATATTGATATTAATGATGATAATTTGTTTGTAGATACTTTTGACAGTAAAGAAAATGTTAGAACAAGGTGTTCTCAAGATTGGCATCGGCCCAATAATTATGGCAATCGTTTACTAGACTAAAGTAAGGCTAATACTATTCATATTTTGAATGGTAGAGTTGGGACTAACAGTGGAGTTGGAAAGTGCACATGTAATGGTGTTTCTGTTGTTGATTATATGATTTGATCACCATGTTTGTTTTCAAGAGGATATGAATTCTTAACTAAACCTTTTGATGTATTGTTTTCAGTCATTCATTGCCCTATTTCTCTTAAGCTGAAAATCAAGAATGATCTACAAGCAAGTAATTAATAAAGACAAGGCATATGAACAAGCTACTGTTAGTAGCAAACAAAAGATTAGACGTTTTGGTGTTTCATTAAAAGATGTTTTTCTTGTGAACATTTCACAGAATGACCTGGAGCTAATACATCAGACCGTAACACGTGATGATGTGACTATTGATCAAATTAATGGTGATTTAGTTAATGTACCTATCACAGCAGCCAAGGGCACTTTTGGATTAACAAAATTTAGTGCAAAGAAAAATGCACGGTCTAATCAGAAATGGTTTGATAATCACTGTAATGAAAAATTATGCAAGTATTTCAGTGTCAAAAGAAAACTTAAATTTACTAAATGTAAGAATAATGGTTTGTGTGCAAAATTAGAAACGGCCAGCAAAGAATATAAAGAAGCAAGGAAAGCAGGAAACAGGAAAAATAAAAAGACATGGTGCAATGAACTGAAAAAACTGAAAACCAGGAACCCTAAATAATATTGGCAACGCCTGAATGACAGTACGAGTTGCTGTTGTCCACTTGATATAAAACGGTTTTATGAACATTTCAAAGCACTGAATCTTGATGGAGAAGACTGTAATGGGAGCGATATAGCAGTTGTTTATGATTGTGAATATGAATTAGAATTTCTAAATGCTGACATTGATGAAAACTAAATTTTTAGTGCAGTGCGTAATATCAAAACGGGAAAGCTGCAGGAATAAATCAAATATGATATGAATATATCAAATATAGTGCACCATTACTTGTTCCAATTTTTTGTAAATTGTTTAACAGAGTTCTCAATTCTCGGAATGTTCCATATAATTGGACTGTTGGCCTGATTAAACCACTGTGCAAAAGGAAAGGTAGTAAACATGTCTGCGACAATCATAGAGGTATAGTTTTGCTGAGTTGTGTTGGTAAATTATTTACAACAGTCTTGAATAACTGATTGTCATCCTGTCTTCAACAGAATCAGATTTTATTGGAAAATCAATCTGGTTTCCGAAAACGTCATTCTACTATGGATCATGTGTTTATACTTAAATGTTTAATGGATGTTTTCCGGAGTCAGAGGAAAAAGTTGTACTGTGCATTCATTGATTATGAAAAAAGCTTTTAATTCTATATGGAGGCATGCATTATGGTCTACACTCGTTAAGGAAAAAATCAATGGAAAATCCTACGAGCCCTAATGAATGTGTATAGTAATTTGAAGTCTTCCGTATTTATGAACGTCAATTTGTCAGACTTTTTTGGGAGGCATAAAGGTGTTCGTCAAGATGAGAACCTTTCTTCTGTTTATTTGCTTTGTATTTGAATGATCTTGAAGGCTATCTGAAAGACAATGGGTGTTCGCCATTAGAAATTGGGATTTCTTTGGATATTGATATAACGAATTATGTCAAACCTTTTGTCTTGTTTTATACAGATGACACGGGTATATTTTCAGAGACAAAAGTGGAATTGCAAAAAGCATTAGATTCCTTGCTAATATATTGTAATAAGTGGAAGCTAACAGTTTATGCTGCTAAAACTAAAATAATGATAATTAACAGTGCAAGTCTGAATAATCAGGACACATTTCATTATGGAAATGAAAAAGTTGATGTTGTCACTAGCTTCAAATATTTAGGGGTAGATTTGAATCGAATAGGTTCTTTAGCTAAATGTAAGAAAAACACTTTTGATAAAGCGTCATTAGCCATGTTTAAATTGATACAAAAGGCAAGAACAAAAGATTTACCTATTCACGTTATTTTAGATCTATTTGATACAATGATTGTTCCAGTATTATTATATGGCTGTGAAATATAGGGATACGAAAATTTGAATAGCACTGAAATTTTTCAGCTGGAATTTTTTAAAATATACATTTCGCTTAAAAAGAAGAACTGTGGCAAACATGATTTATGGTGAAGCAGGACGTTATCCTTTATCAATTACAATCTTTGTCCGAATGATTCCATTTTGGGATAGTTTGGTTCAATCTCCTGTTGAAAACCTGTTGCTTAGGTTATCTTATTTCATGCAACGCTTGCACAATTGCGCAGTAACTGTGTCTCCCTGGTTAACGTGCATTGAAAACATACTTGTTCAATATGGTTTTGACTGTGTTTGGAGCAATTAATCTTTTACAGACGTCAAAACATTACGTAGGAATGTCAAATATAGTCTGCAATGCTGTTTTCGTCAAACGTGGCAACACGACATTGAAACAAGCGGTAAATGTTTTTTCTACAAATTTTATATATCTGATTTTAAGGAGGAGAAATATAATTATTTCTAGCTTACCAGATGTTTATATTTACCCTCTTATCAAATTTTGATGTTTTATTATAAATTACCAATTGAAGCAGATCGTCGATTGGCTATTGCAAAAGAAGAAAGGCTACGTAATAAATGTGACATGTCTGCAATAGTTGATGAATCTCATTTTATCATGGAATGTTCATCACACGTTACTTTGCGCGACACGTATTTGCCAAAAAGATTTGTGTCCCAAAAATCTGTCTGTAATTTTTGTCAAATGACGTCTTCTACTAATCAAAACAAATGCTTCTATTGTCAAAGTATATCAGATTATCCTAAGTGTTGTGATATCCTGGTCTATGTCAGCATTGACTAGCAATTTATGATTTATTTTGGCTTGTTTGTTTTCCTGTTATTGCTTTAAACGCACCCTTACTCAATATCTCAAAAGGGGCAAAAGGAATAAATATTGGTGTGTGTGTGTGTGTGTGTGTGTGTGTGTGTGTGTGTGTGTGTGGGTGCGTGTGTGCATGTGTGTGTGTGCGTGCGTGGGGTGTGTGTGAGGGGGAAGTAGTTGCTGTTCTTACTGTTATGTGTATGTGTGTGCGCGCCCGCGTATGCACGTGCACGTATATGTTGTATTTGAAGGTCTTGTTCTTAAGTCATCTTCTAAACAATCACGCACGCAGTCACTACACACACGTGCGCGCGCACAGACACACGCACTAATAAAAATAAACTAATAAATTCCAAGGATAAGTACCGAGCACCATTCCAGCAACTTACAGAGCAGCTCAGTGTTGCAATGACTGCAAGAAATATTCAATTATAAACAAAGCTTGCTCTTATGTCTTAGACTGAAGAAATAGGGGAGATAAGCATTCATATCTGCAGTGGTAGATAATTCTGCCTAACTAACAGTATGTGTTTGAGTGGGTGAATGGGAAATAATAAATGCTTCTCAAAATGAGCCTTCAGCAAGCTTATAGTCTCCAAGGAGGAGACAATCTCCAATGGGGAGGAAACTCACTAACATATAACTCCTGGTCAGATACCGGTATTTCGAAACCTGATTGTTTCTCCTCAGTGACCCCGGAAAGTGGTAATTTGACTCCTCTGCCTTTTCAGTTTTAAGAAGAATGCTATCCCAGAAAAAGGCTGGTGTGCAATACCGTAGTATGTTTGTTGAGTTTTCCAAAAGCTAACCAAAGGTGCCACCTAAGAAGCAAAAGAAAATCATGAAAGAGCAAAACAAGCTACATTTTCTTGTGAAAAGTAGAAAATATAAAAAGATAACCTCTTAAGACACAAGTGCTGAGGGCCAGTTCTTGGAATGTATCCGCAAGGGACTAAATTACAATAAACTAATAAATTCCAAGGATAAGTACCGAGCACTGGATTCCAGACTATAAGCTTGCTGAAGGCTCATTTTGAGAAGCATTTATTATTTCCCATTCACCCACTCTAGCACATACTGTTAGGCAGAATTATCTACCACTGCAGATATGAATGCTTATCTCCCCCTATTTCTTCAGTCTAAGACATAAGAGCAAGCTTTGTTTATAATTGAATATATACTCAGAGGCATAAAAAACGCGAAAAAATAGAGACAGTGCACGATTGTTCACATTGTGAACAGGACGTAAGCAATGTCGCTGTCACGTGCAACATTAGCAGTACGTGGTGTCTTGGCCGGTTGTAACCTCGTAACAGTGGGTGAATGTTGCCGGGTCAGCGTTTTTGGCACGAGGAGTGCATTTGCCATGTGGACTACCTACGCCACGTGCATCAATGTGAATTGCAACTCGATGTGGCCCCGATTGTGGGGCTATAAATTTCCAAACCCCAAAAAGTTCAAATTATCCCTTCCAGCAGCGCCAACATAATGCCGAGACTTTCTCGTCAAGATCGTTGCATAGCAATGGGGCAACTGCAGGCTGGGGTTCCAATGAGGCAGGTCGCTATCGCATTCGGAGTCCACATTTCCACCGTCTATCGCCTTCTGGACCGCTTTCAAGCAAGAAACACCACTGATGATAGACCGAGGAGCGGCAGACCGAGGGTCACCACAGCAGCCCAAGGCCGCCATCTTCTGCGTCAGCATCGACGGGAGCCTTACCAAACCGCTGCCAACACAGCCAGGAACACCGTCAGCAACCATGGCAGGCCAATCAGCAGCAGGACTGTGCGTCGCCGACTGAACACAGTTGGTCTCCAATGCAGGCGTCCAGCCCGGCGACCTATCCTGAAACTCCAGCATCGCCAGAACCGTATGCAGTGGGCACAGATCCACGTGCATTGGCGCCATCGAGACTGGGGCCGAGTCCTCTTCAGTGATGAAAGCCGGTTCTGCGTCGACCCAGGCGATGGCTGCATCCGGATCTGGAGAAGAGCGGGGGAACACTTCACGGATGCCAACATCACCGAAAGGGACCCATGGGGTGGTGAAAGCATCATGATCTGGGGGGCTATCGGCATGAATCGCCGTATTGGGCCAGTCATCTTCCAGAATGTGGGTCCAGGACGTGGTAACGGGGTCACTGCTGTTCATTACATCGACCAAGTCCTGAGGCCCCACATCCTGCCGCATTTCCAGCGGCATCCACAGAACCTGTTTCAGCAGGACAACGCAAGGCCGCACACTGCCCGTGCTACGCAGAACTTCCTGAGGCAGAACAACATCAATCTGCTGCCTCACCCAGCCCGTTCTCCCGACCTTATCCCAATAGAGCATTTCTGGGATGCCCTTCAGAGGCAGTTGAACCAGCTCAACCCCAGACCCCAGACAGCAGCTCAGCTTGCTGTCGCTGTGGGCCAGGTGTGGTGGCAAGTCCCCCAGAGGCAGACCAACACTCTAGTGCGCTCGATGTACCGCAGGTGCACAGCTGTGATCAATGCTCGAGGTGGTCACACCAGATACTGACATTCTGCTGTTAACACAGGGTCAAGGTCAAGTTCATGTGACCTTATTTTCTACCGGAATGAACTTTGAAAGGACACTTTTGCGGTGTTTGATTGCTTTTTCTCACTTTCTATTACCAGTTCAAAGGAATTGTTGGCCAAATTACATCAAAATTTCTATACAGTTTGTTTTCGCGTTTTTTATGCCTCTGAGTATTATATATAATGCTGAACAATTATGTAGTGGGGAGAAAAAAGTGCAGGTTAACAATTCTTCCATCATTATAATAATGACTTGCCAAAGATTTGAAAAAAAAATTGAAGATGAAGAAAATGGGAAAAATGTATCATAAATATGAAAACCCTTCACTAGCTGCATGAGGGAACCATTGTAATCCCTCTCGAAGACAGGTCTATATGTATTGCCTGCTCCGAGGCCTTTCGTCCGCTGGATCGGACTCATCAGGGAGACATGGCTGATTGTGTCTGTGCTCTTGGCGTCAAATAGAGACACACCACAGTCCGTAATTCGGTGGTGTTGTCACCACCAAGGGTTGTAGTAAATACAAGAAAACGAAAGTGTGGAGAGGAAAAAAGTTGCTGAAAAACTAAAAGCATTTTGCAAACAGTATAAAATGTAGGGTACAATCTTTGAGCCTATGCTTGAGGATCCATTTAAGGATGTAAAGGAGTTCAAAAGATATGGAACAGTCTGAGTGGTCAGCCCTGCTGTTTTATAACCCAAGCATTGTCAGCAGCTAAGAATTGTGCAGAACAACCTTTACTTGGATCTCCTAAGAGATGCAATATCTATCTATCTATCTATCTATCTATCTATCTATCTATCTATCTATCTATCTATCTATCTATCTGTTACCATGTAAGAGTAACCATATGAGAATTACCATGTAGTAGTTACCATGAAATCTATCAACGAATCGGATACTTCCTTGTTTCCTTTGTCTGATTTGGTATTAACAAAAATAATTCAAATGTCACTGATGTAAAAACATGTTCACCGATATGATTACAATTAAGAATTTTCATGTATGTAATGAGAGAGAGAGAGAGAGAGAGAGAGAGAGAGAGAGAGAGAGTGAGAAAGAGAGAGAGAGAGAGAGAGAGAGAGAGAGGGGGGGGGGGGGAAGCAAGGAGCTTGTGTGAGGGTATATGAGTGCGTATGTGTATGTGCGGATGTGCACGTAAGTGTTAGCGCTCGCAGTGACGCGCGCAGCCACGTGCGCAAGGATTGCGTGTTGTTGATACCGGACCCTGGTAATCGGAATGGACTAGTGAACTCTATTCTGTTTTTGGTTCACGGCGTTTGTATTCGTCCCCGGATTGCTTATCGTTTTTTTTTTCTTGCTGAGTTTTGCCGCATATTGTTGTAGTTATAAAATTATCCTTCTTGACTTGTTTACGGCAGCTGATCTTTTTCTGCCTTTTTCTGTTGCTGAAATTTATCTACAACAGGTTTTCCTGCTGTTTGAGTATTATTCTACTCGTTTATCTATAGTGTTGTCTGATCCGTAGGGTTTATTTGTATATCAGTTTCATCTATAATGAATGAATGGTTGTCTAAATTCGGCTTGAAAATAGGCTATTTAAACGTGTGTCATCTTTTAAACAAAATTTCTGATGTGCCCAGCATTTTATCTAATTCCAATAACTGTTTCCATTGTTTTTGTTTTTCAGAATCTCGACTTTCCAATATAGCACCTGATAATTTAGTTTCAATCCAAGGTTATAATACTATAAGAAGAGATCCAAAGACAAAGTTTGAAACGGGTTTAGTGACCTATATTCACAACTCGATTAATTATAAACAGATCAACAGTTTGGATAAATATAACATAGAATGCATATGGATAGAAATCTATGTGATGGGTACTAAACCGATTTTGTTAGGTTGCTTATATAGGAATCCTAACGAACGTATTGAATGGTTCGATCGGTTCGAGCATATGATGGAGGATGTCTCAATGCGTTCGTCTGAGATTATAATTTTAGGAGATTTTAAAATTGATCTACTTAAACCACATGATAAATGGAAACGGCTTTATGAATTACAGAATTTGACACAGTTAATTTAACTTACCGACTAGGAAAAAATCTATCCTCCGAAACACTAATTGACCACATATACGAAACAAACCCATTTAATATCATAGAATCAGCTGTGCCTGTTTACGGTCTCAGTGATCACTTTCCAATTTGTCTAACATGGTCCAAAAAGGGGGTTAAAATTCCTAGAAATGTTCACAAATGTATATCCTTTCGAAGCTATAGGAAATTCGATTCTAATAATTTCTGGTCCGATTTGTGTAGCGCAAATTTTTCTGAGGTGTATCAGCACAATGACCCTGATGGAGCGCTGGCTGCTTGGTATGACATATTTATCTCTGTCTTTAACAAACATGTGCCATCGGTAACTAAACGTGTCAAACCAAGGGGTAAGCCACCGTGGCTTAATGAAAAAATCGAAAAGGCCATTAATTTACGAGATATTCTATTGGAAACAAATGGTAAAGATGATGAATTTAAAAAGCAAAGAAATAAGGTAATCTATATGAAAAGAGCCGCCAAAAAGAAATATTTCAGTGACCTTATTTCCCGTAAAGAAGATTCTAAATCGATCTGGAAAGCTATCAATGAGCTCTCCGGTAAAACCTTGTCATCTAGTGCTCCTTCTGAAGAGAACATTGTCTGCTGAACTCTTAAATGATCACTTCACAACTGTTGCAGAAAAGACGATCAAAGCTGACTGTTCAAAAGACAATGACCTATTTGAGCTAAAAGCGTACTGCGTGTCGAAAAACATAAAATCTAATCTTCAAATCGAGTTTATTGGTGTACATGATGTTTATAAGGAATTGTGTTCATTAAATCAGTCCAGTTCTCGAGGTTTAGATGATACAGATGGTAAAATTTTGAAAATTGCTGCTCCGATTATATCAGAGCATCTTACATATATTTACAATCTTTCCATTGATAAAGGTGGTTATCCACAATCCTTCAAAGATGCTAAAGTTTTACCTTTTTTTAAAATCTGGTGATCCCATTGATCCTTCTAACTACAGACCTATATCTATCCTATCTATTTTATCTAAACCCTTGAAAAACACATTAAATATAGCATCCACAAACATTTCATGAAATACAATTTATTACATTCTAATCAAAGCGGATTTAGAGAAAATCATTCTTGTCACACCTTGCTCACTAATATAATTGAACAATGGCATTTAAACATAAACAATGATCTCTTCACAGGAACAATTTTTGTCGACTTCGCTAAAGCATTTGACACTATAGATCACAATCTACTGATAAAAAAACTAACATTGTATGGTGTATCCCCTGAAGCTCACAAACTCATATCCTCATTTCTCAACTGTAGGCGACAAGTAGTCTTGAAAAATTCTGTTACTTCCTCTCTTATACCAGTAAATTATGGCGTTTTCCAAAGGTCACTCCTGGGGCCTATCTTATTCTCAGTTTATATAAATGATCTTCCTTTACATATATCTTCTCCATGTGAGCTTTTTGCTGATGACGAAGAAAAAGAAACACCCGAAGGTGCTGGGGAGGACCAAGAGAAGCACTGTCTTCACCTGCCTTTAGAGCAGTCCTGTACCACCCTTGGAGGCCTGCGCTGTGTTGACGATGGGTACAGGCACGCGCAGAACACTCCATTAAGATATCAAGGGACATAACTGCTCCTGAACAGAGGTAAATCAGACTACAGGATGCAGCTCATAACAGCCTTAAAGTAGCATCCCCATGGGTGTACCAGCCCGTATTTCATGACTGCAGAGCCCACCGGCGAAAAACACCACCCTCCAGCTGCCGAGCACACCCCACAGACCCAACCACCCCTGCCCACGGACAGATGAAGACAGTGCCACTCCAGACACAGCCAAGCTTTCGCCATACGGTCTTATGTGCCCTCAAGAGAGAATCCAAAGTTGTAGTCTTTCCCACTGTCAACAGGACTTTCCCTGTGGTCAGTGGGTCTTTCCTCACCGTCACTGGACCTTTCTCCAGGGTCAGCCTAGTTAAGGCAAAGAAGAAAAAGAAACACCCGAAGGTGCTGGGGAGGACCCAGAGAAGCACTGTCTTCACCTGCCTTTAGAGCAGTCCTGTACCACCCTTGGAGGCCTGCGCTGTGTTGACGATGGGTACAGGCACGCGCAGGACACTCCATTAAGATATCAAGGGACATAACTGCTCCTGAACAGAGGTAAATCAGACTACAGGATGCAGCTCATAACAGCCTTAAAGTAGCATCCCCATGGGTGTACCAGCCCGTATTTCATGACTGC
>CM065728.1:69057294-69072294 GCA_033310375.1 Conus canariensis | reverse complement strand
ACTAGAAGAAAATGCCTTCGTGCACAGAATAATCAACTCCGATCCATATACAGATTCTCAGGGGAATTTCATTACAATAAACGGTCAGAGGGGAACTTTGATTAAGATCTAAACACGGAAACAACCTGCGGTTTTCTCTTCAAGGATGACTCAAAGGATGAATTTGCTGTACACGAAGAAAGAAAGGAAAAAGTACACCTGAAGGTGCAGGTGGTACGTGAAGTACTGTCCTCAACTGCCAAACAAATCAGTTGGGAGCAGTCCTGCACCACTACCCTTGGAAGCCTGTGCTGTGTTCATATAGGGTGCAGGTATGCACAGGGTATTCCATTAAGACGCCAAGGGACATAATTGCTCCCTGGCAGATGCCATTGTGTAATGGCCACCCGATGGGACACGACAGAACCTCAACGGGAGCGTTCCCATGGGTGTATCAGCCCATATTTAAGGAGTGCAGAGCCCACCAGCGGAAAACGCCACCATCAAGCAACTACCATGTGCATCCAGCAGCCTTATTCGATGCTGTTCCACTGGCAGTTAAAGACAGGCCAGGCGTTCGCCATGAGGTCTGACGTGCACACTGAAGAGAATCCCAGGTACAGTTTTTCCCGCTGTCAACAGGACCTTCCAAATTGAATTTCAAACGAGAGCTGCAGTCAACCTAACATGATATCATGATCTATTGATCGACTGCAGCTCTCAGATCAAGAAGTGTCAAAACAGTAACCTGGAGTGAATCACAGTTAGTAAAATTTTCACCTCAAAGTCTCAAAAGAGCCGTCTGTGTACTATGACTCAAACAATGTGCCAACTGAAAAAGAAAAGGCCAAATGAGAATATTAGGCAGTGTTATCACTTCCATCAGTTTAGACTAAAATGGAAATGGGATACAGACCTACTTATGTAAATGATAGATTTATGGGACGCAAAGTACTTTAGTGTGGCCTATTTTGTTTGATACTTGAGCACATAACCATCTACATTTCGCCTATGAAGAAATTGCACAAACGGTGCAATCATACAGGAATACACTCTGCACTTGCTGTAAATGTTATCTGTGTATAACACAGTAACCGTTACTCATCACAGTTCATAAGAAATGTTTAGTTCTGTAGACTGCAATCTTCACGTTCGGATAGTATCCTAGTCCCGCAGAGACTAGATGTGTATTGTCGGTGTTAAATTTGTGATTGTTGTAAGTGATTAATTCCTATTAAAAAGGAAAGAAAGAAAAAACGGTAAATGGACAATTGGTGCATATAACAATGCAGGAAAAGAGACAACGAAAGAAACATTGCAAGCAAAACAGACAGAGGTAACAGAAGGGTGATGTAACTTAGGCAGGGTGTCATTTCAGTGCAACACGAGTAAGACTGCTTTTGGCTTGTCAGGGCAGTTTTTTTTAATCCTGTAGTGAGGGAAGTCCCACGACGAGAACTGTTGAACTAGATGATCTACGAAGCCTCCCTTAATCAGAAGAAATATATAATGTCAGAGGGTACACTCTTACAGAACAGGACATAATTTTTGTCAGGTACACAGACAGACATTTCGAGGTTCAATTAGGTTCCCACGAATTATTGTTGCTTCTCCTTACGAGATTCCAATCATTCTAACTCAGTTTTGTTGACAAATACAAGGATTCCAGACCATACAATAGTTAAGACATAGACAAAAAAAGAAAAACCGGAAAAAGAAGAAACAGGCAACTTAAAATGGACACAGGGGGGATCTACGATGGCAAACGATTTACAGCGTCAGTTGTGTCCTTCGACATCTGTATTTACTTGCATGCAGTTACACACATTAACACTCTTATTGCATTCATCTACTTTCAAACGAACATGCTTCATTCATTCTGCGAGATTGAATTCTACATTGGGTATGTAGTGAATTAAATTCCACGTTGTGTATGTGTTCATTGCTCTAAGACCTCCATGCTCCAACTCTCTTCTTCCAGGCACTTAAGGCGATGTTTTAGTCTGGTGGAGATAAAAGCACACTAGAGGCATAGTCCTTGAAGACTTTCTTTGTAGTTTACGGAGAGTCCCGTGCTACAGAGTAACGCACACTATCAGGATTGGTGCAAGCGCCAGCTACTACTTTTTGACACAATAACAGGGCAGTCAATGTTGTCACTGGCCCAAAAACCCAGTGGAGCTAATCCAGAGTGATAGGAATCACAGAAGCAGAAACTCATGATCTCAGAAGCAACCTGGGCTCATGTCAAGTTGTATTTTTGACTAACAGATGAATGAGTCAACGTGATAACACATTCTGACTGTACCCGTGTTTGTGATAATGTGTGTGTGTGTGTGTGTGTGTGTGTGTGTGTGTGTGTGTGTGTGTGTGTGTGTGTGTGTGTGTGTGGATTTATACTTTGATTCATACTGGCTCTTACCCTTCATTGTTTTGTATTTCGCTCCGCGTCATCTATTTTAGGTGTACAACTGTGATCGATGTTTGCTACTTTTCATCGTTCCTTACTTCATCATTGGGCTTTCTTTGTTAAGCACCTGCAGTCTCCTAAAACTAGGTTCGTTGGGGCACCTCATGAACTGGCAATTCTCCACACCATCCTCGTCTGTCCTCTGCCACTTTTGGGGCCACAGATCAGGGCTGCTTCTGGCTGTTATCTTCCCATCTTTTTTTTTCTCCGTTTCTTCCTTCCTCTGATTCCACGTACAGTGCTCTCCAAAACGGTGTTTGCAAGGCCAGATGATCGACAGATGTGGCCGTATGATTTCAGTTTTCGTTTTGACTGTTGCCAGTCAGGTTTTCAAAAGGATCAAATGTTGGCTGTATAGTTTTGCGCCCTACTTCGTTGGTGACACGGTCTTTGTAGGATATGCATAGTTTTTTTTTTGCCGTATTACCCCATTTCAGACGCATGGATTCTTCTTTAAGATCTAATGTCAGGGTCCGCGTTCTCCTAGTATGAAGAGAGATGTCACTTGTCTGTGCATTATTCACACTATGGCCTGAGATATATTGTTATTGTTCTACATGGTCTTCAGATTTGAGGGCGCTGTTGATGCATGTTCCATTGAAGAGACAACTTCTGTTTGTAACCTTTCCTGTAGTTGTTATTGTCTCATGTATTTGACCACCTGCGTTAGTGTCTCTTTTGATGTAGCTTTCGTGCTTTTTGTCATCAAGTCCCCCCCCCCCCCCCCCCCCCCCCTCCGACATGGATTTCCACGCCACTGGATACAGATGTTTTGTATAAACGTTTGCCTAGCTGGTTTAGTTCTTCCGCCTGTCCATTTAAATCATTAATGTCATCATCCTTTGGCTGCATTTCTACTCATAGTTGTTTTTATCTAAATTTCTTTGGGAAATATTGCATTTAATGTGTCAGAACTACTCAACTATTTGAGAAAGTTCTTGCAATGCACCTGGCAGCTGATGTCAAACTGACGACAAATTTCTTTATTAACTGATGATTTGCCCAGCTGGCTTTGTTTGTCCCCGCATCATTTATGCACCTACGTTTGTGTTTTTTGATGTGCATTTAAAAAAACGATCAAAAGATCGATGCTTGTTTCTGTAAGGGTTGTTGTATTCATCTCGCGTACTTCAACATGTATTTTCATGCTTACATCTTAGCCTGTACCGAGTACACTTTGAGACGTCTTTCATTCCAACTGTTACCCTCACTTTCAAATTTTGCCAAATCATCAAGCGCAGGTGGAGATATGTTCTTTCATTGTGTTCATTCATCATTTATTGTATGACTGATTTTCTTAGTTCTCGTTCTTCCATTTACCTGCTTCTCTACGCTGGACACTTTGGGAGTCATTTGAATTGTGATGTTCTCTCCCTGGTGTTGAGGATACCACAGAATGATAAGCGGTGGTGTTCTATGCTAGATACCATGGACTGACTGCCACACACACAACCAGCAGTGTCTGCTGAGGAGACGATAGTCTACTCTGGACGGGCAAGAACACACGGTTCTTTTCACAACATAGAACTCAACGGTTCCTATGTGCTGTAAGTGAGCGGTGTGCTATACACAATTTAATGTCATCTTTTTTTTCTCTCGTGTCTTTGCCTCTACCCAGCACCTACTCCTTTTCAAATCCTTCTTAAGTCATTTTCATTATGACTGAGAACGTATTTAACTGTAAGTCAACTTCTATCATTGTCTTTATTCTTTGTTTGATTTGTCCTGGCTTAAAATCACCAAATAGATATTCTGCATCTTCATTTGGCGATGTAATATTTCGACATCTTTTTCCCCCCATCTCCCCCGCCCCCACCTCACCATCCCCCGTGACTCATTCTGCTTTAAGTTATCATACATGAAACTTAACATCTCCATTTTAACTTTTGTAATTGTGGATATCACACGACCTACCTGACCTTGATAGTGTTCACACAGATATTATTGATTAATGAGTGACATGACAGGTGCAATTAGTGCTTGTCTGTTTGTGGCGAGGATGTACCTTCCAGAGACTAATCAGATATTTTTGCGTTGTTTATTCTTTTTGTTTATTTCCTGTTCCCTTTCAGAGCCCTATCCATTTGTTTAGGTTTCTCACAAGAGCGAGTAATTTAAATTCACTCATCTTGTTGTCTATGGTGTTTTAAGTTACTGCCATAAATGTCTTTGTTGGTGGTGGTGGAAATGACAATGATGATAATGGTAGTGGTAGCAATGATGATGATGGTAGTGGTAACAATGATGATGATGGTAGTGGTAGCAATGATGATGTTGGTAGTGGTAACAATGATGATGATGGTGTGGTAACAATAAGGATGTTGGGTTGGGTCATGATGATGAGGGCTATGGCAGACTAACAGTGACGCTGCTTACAGGTGAGTGCGTGTGCGCACGATCCGTTCACCCCTACCCCCTCATACACACACACACACACACACACACACACACACACACACACACACACACACACACACACACATCAAATCAAACAAACAAAAAACAGATGACGTACTATTTTATTTGCATCCGAATCATCCAAATATTTGAAATTACCACAATGAATATCGAACTTTTAATATCCCACTGGGAAAAAAAGAAACCTGCCAGTCGTGCAACATGAGGTCTGAACAGACTAATGAAGTTCAAAAGAGTAAACACATCCTTTGTCGACGTCCGTGACAGGGACAGCGCTGGAAATATTTATACGAAGGCAGACGATGGAATCGTACATCGTTTACTAATCACAGGGCCTTTGTTCAATGAACTTGATGGAGACTGTGAGTACATCTGCTTTGCCCGCTGATAATAGAAGGAAATAGAAAACGATGAAACATAATGAGAAGAAAGAAAAAATGGCGAATGAGAAGAGAGAGAGAGAGAGAGAGAGAGAGAGAGAGAGAGAGAGGAGAGAGAGAGAGGAGAGAGAGAGAAAACGAACGAACGAACGAACGAAATCTTATTTAACCAGGGTAATGAGATAAGCAAATTGCACATTCTTTTTTCTACCCAGCCTTGGGGGGAAAAGAAAGAAAAAAAGCACATGGAAAACATGAGAGGGGAGAGAGAGAGAGAGAGAGAGAGAGAGAGAGAGAGAGAGAGAGAGAGAGAGAGAGGGAGAAGACAGTGTGGTTTACATATATATAGAGAGACAGACAGACAGGCAGACAGACAGACAGGCAGACAGAGACTGAGACAGAGACTGAGAGACACAGACACAGAGAAAGAGGGACTTACAGTTATTTTGCCACACAGTTCTGCGATAGACGTGACTGGCATTGTGCGAGTTAGCCGGGTTGTCAGCGTACAGGATGAAGGGGAACTCCGCGATGTGGGCCTGATCCCATGGACAGGGAGTGGGGAAAGGTCCGTCTCCCACGACTAACCAGCCGGAGTCTGCAGGGCACCCGCCATAGTTGTTGTTGATGAAGAACTGCCTTTTGGACCCCTCGTGGCTGCCCGCAGACAGGAAGGAGGCTGAGGATGGAGCAAGGTAGTAAGGCTTTTGGGGACAAATTTGGATTTGGGGGCGCTTCTGTTTTTCTTTTTTCTTTTTTCTTTTTTTTTCAGTATGACTTTTAATAAGGACAGATTACTCTGTGTTCACGTGCGCAGCTCCGTCTGTGGTAAGTCATTGGTTACAATATGTAGGGGTTTAATTCAAACGAATCATACAAATGCATTGATTTGCCGGGAAGTCCTGATAGCCAAGCCTCGAACGGCAAAGCGTCTCATAGAACTAACAATGAAACATTGTTAACAGCAGCCGACTGGAACACCAGTCTCCATTTAGGAAGGGTTGTAGTAAACCGGTAGCAGTTCTTTATATCTTGTAGAAAACATATTTCATTGAACATCTACTTGGGGAATATTAGAAAAAAAAACAGAAGGGGGGAAGAGGGGGGTGGGGGTGGGGGTGGGGGTAAGGGCGCACTAAGGTAACTGGATAATGCAGTATTATATTACAAATAAGTACTGGTGTATGCACGTGTAGGCGTCGACTTACCAACACCAAATGATCTAGTGTATGGGGAAAACGACCGATAATACTCTACTTACATCTAATTCTGTTATAGAATGTGTTAGATCATGGTTAGAATTAGCAAGAATGGATCAGCGTAGATTACCATATAAGGCATATCAAGTGTTGTTTGATTTGGACGAACGTGACAAAAAAAACCTGGATTTCGAATGTTCGTTGTCAATGATATGTGTATGGGTCTGGTTATGTCTGGCCGAACCAAGGGGCTGATGCAATTGGGGATTTTCTTCGAATCTTTAGAGACAGACTGATCACGTGCAGATGGCAAGAATGGAGTTATCATATTAACAATTACGAAATAATAAACAGTAAACAAGTTGGGTATTTTTTGCTCCCATAAGAAAACCTAACACAGAGTAACTAGTATTCAAGACCGGCACAGCCTTTTAAACTTGAATAAAGTCAGACAAATACATAGACGAACAATCTAATAGTGGGGGAAAAAAACAAGCGCAGGCCAACAACTGAACTATCTTCATAGTAATGACTTGGCAAAGATTTGGACTTAAGGAGGGGGAGGGGCGGAATTTGAAGATGGAGAAACTGGGAACATGAAATTAAGAAAATATGTTACAGATATGAAAACTCTTCACTAGCTGCATAAGGGAACCATCGCAATCCCTTTTGAAGGCAGATATATTTGTATTGCCTGCTCCGAGGCCTTTCGTCCGCTGGGTCGGACTCATCAGGGAGACACGGCTGGTTGTGTCTGCGCTCCTGGCGTCAAATAGAGACACACCACAGTCCATAATACTGTGGTGTTCTCACCACCAAGGGTGCAAAAAAGAATCCAATAGCACCCCCCAAAGCAGCCAGCGAAGAGTAGTAAACGAAACTAAACGAAAGTGTGGGGAGGAAAAAAGTTGCTGAAAAACTAGAGAAATTACGCAAATAGTTTAAAATGTAAGGGACAATTTTTGAGCCTACGCCTGAGGATCCACCCAAACATGCAAGGGAGATCAAAAGACAAACACACAGACGGACAGAAACAAATACAAATAACCTCAATTTAATCCAAACAAAATCGGAAATGAAATGAGGCAGGGAACAGTAAATGATAAACAGTAAACAAGTTGGGTATTTTTTGCTCCCATAAGAAAACCTAACACAGAGTAACTAGTATTCAAGACCGGCACAGCCTTTTAAACTTGAATAAAGTCAGACAAATACATAGACGAACAATCTAATAGTGGGGGAAAAACAAGCGCAGGCCAACAACTGAACTATCTTCATAGTAATGACTTGGCAAAGATTTGGACTTAAGGAGGGGGAGGGGCGGAATTTGAAGATGGAGAAACTGGGAACATGAAATTAAGAAAATATGTTACAGATATGAAAACTCTTCACTAGCTGCATAAGGGAACCATCGCAATCCCTTTTGAAGGCAGATATATTTGTATTGCCTGCTCCGAGGCCTTTCGTCCGCTGGGTCGGACTCATCAGGGAGACACGGCTGGTTGTGTCTGCGCTCCTGGCGTCAAATAGAGACACACCACAGTCCATAATACTGTGGTGTTCTCACCACCAAGGGTGCAAAAAAGAATCCAATAGCACCCCCCAAAGCAGCCAGCGAAGAGTAGTAAACGAAACTAAACGAAAGTGTGGGGAGGAAAAAAGTTGCTGAAAAACTAGAGAAATTACGCAAATAGTTTAAAATGTAAGGGACAATTTTTGAGCCTACGCCTGAGGATCCACCCAAACATGCAAGGGAGATCAAAAGACAAACACACAGACGGACAGAAACAAATACAAATAACCTCAATTTAATCCAAACAAAATCGGAAATGAAATGAGGCAGGGAACAGTAAATGATAAACAGTAAACAAGTTGGGTATTTTTTGCTCCCATAAGAAAACCTAACACAGAGTAACTAGTATTCAAGACCGGCACAGCCTTTTAAACTTGAATAAAGTCAGACAAATACATAGACGAACAATCTAATAGTGGGGGAAAAAACAAGCGCAGGCCAACAACTGAACTATCTTCATAGTAATGACTTGGCAAAGATTTGGACTTAAGGAGGGGGAGGGGCGGAATTTGAAGATGGAGAAACTGGGAACATGAAATTAAGAAAATATGTTACAGATATGAAAACTCTTCACTAGCTGCATAAGGGAACCATCGCAATCCCTTTTGAAGGCAGATATATTTGTATTGCCTGCTCCGAGGCCTTTCGTCCGCTGGGTCGGACTCATCAGGGAGACACGGCTGGTTGTGTCTGCGCTCCTGGCGTCAAATAGAGACACACCACAGTCCATAATACTGTGGTGTTCTCACCACCAAGGGTGCAAAAAAGAATCCAATAGCACCCCCAAAGCAGCCAGCGAAGAGTAGTAAACGAAACTAAACGAAAGTGTGGGGAGGAAAAAAGTTGCTGAAAAACTAGAGAAATTACGCCAATAGTTTTAAATGTAGGACAATTTTGAGCCTACGCCTGAGGACTGCTTTGGGGGGTGCTATTGGATTCTTTTTTGCACCCTTGGTGGTGAGAACACCACAGTATTATGGACTGTGGTGTGTCTCTATTTGACGCCAGGAGCGCAGACACAACCAGCCGTGTCTCCCTGATGAGTCCGACCCAGCGGACGAAAGGCCTCGGAGCAGGCAATACAAATATATCTGCCTTCAAAAGGGATTGCGATGGTTCCCTTATGCAGCTAGTGAAGAGTTTTCATATCTGTAACATATTTTCTTAATTTCATGTTCCCAGTTTCTCCATCTTCAAATTCCGCCCCTCCCCCTCCTTAAGTCCAAATCTTTGCCAAGTCATTACTATGAAGATAGTTCAGTTGTTGGCCTGCGCTTGTCTTTTCCCCCACTATTAGATTGTTCGTCTATGTATTTGTCTGACTTTATTCAAGTTTAAAAGGCTGTGCCGGTCTTGAATACTAGTTACTCTGTGTTAGGTTTTCTTATGGGAGCAAAAAATACCCAACTTGTTTACTGTTTATCATTTACTGTTCCCTGCCTCATTTCATTTCCGATTTTGTTTGGATTAAATTGAGGTTATTTGTATTTGTTTCTGTCCGTCTGTGTGTTTGTCTTTTGATCTCCCTTGCATGTTTGGGTGGATCCTCAGGCGTAGGCTCAAAAATTGTCCCTTACATTTTAAATTATTTGCGTAATTTCTCTAGTTTTTCAGCAACTTTTTTCCTCCCCACACTTTCGTTTAGTTTCGTTTACTACTCTTCGCTGGCTGCTTTGGGGGGTGCTATTGGATTCTTTTTTGCACCCTTGGTGGTGAGAACACCACAGTATTATGGACTGTGGTGTGTCTCTATTTGACGCCAGGAGCGCAGACACAACCAGCCGTGTCTCCCTGATGAGTCCGACTCAGCGGACGAAAGGCCTCGGAGCAGGCAATACAAATATATCTGCCTTCAAAAGGGATTGCGATGGTTCCCTTATGCAGCTAGTGAAGAGTTTTCATATCTGTAACATATTTTCTTAATTTCATGTTCCCAGTTTCTCCATCTTCAAATTCCGCCCCTCCCCCTCCTTAAGTCCAAATCTTTGCCAAGTCATTACTATGAAGATAGTTCAGTTGTTGGCCTGCGCTTGTTTTTTCCCCCACTATTAGATTGTTCGTCTATGTATTTGTCTGACTTTATTCAAGTTTAAAAGGCTGTGCCGGTCTTGAATACTAGTTACTCTGTGTTAGGTTTTCTTATGGGAGCAAAAAATACCCAACTTGTTTACTGTTTATCATTTACTGTTCCCTGCCTCATTTCATTTCCGATTTTGTTTGGATTAAATTGAGGTTATTTGTATTTGTTTCTGTCCGTCTGTGTGTTTGTCTTTTGATCTCCCTTGCATGTTTGGGTGGATCCTCAGGCGTAGGCTCAAAAATTGTCCCTTACATTTTAAACTATTTGCGTAATTTCTCTAGTTTTTCAGCAACTTTTTTCCTCCCCACACTTTCGTTTAGTTTCGTTTACTACTCTTCGCTGGCTGCTTTGGGGGGTGCTATTGGATTCTTTTTTGCACCCTTGGTGGTGAGAACACCACAGTATTATGGACTGTGGTGTGTCTCTATTTGACGCCAGGAGCGCAGACACAACCAGCCGTGTCTCCCTGATGAGTCCGACCCAGCGGACGAAAGGCCTCGGAGCAGGCAATACAAATATATCTGCCTTCAAAAGGGATTGCGATGGTTCCCTTATGCAGCTAGTGAAGAGTTTTCATATCTGTAACATATTTTCTTAATTTCATGTTCCCAGTTTCTCCATCTTCAAATTCCGCCCCTCCCCCTCCTTAAGTCCAAATCTTTGCCAAGTCATTACTATGAAGATAGTTCAGTTGTTGGCCTGCGCTTGTTTTTTCCCCCACTATTAGATTGTTCGTCTATGTATTTGTCTGACTTTATTCAAGTTTAAAAGGCTGTGCCGGTCTTGAATACTAGTTACTCTGTGTTAGGTTTTCTTATGGGAGCAAAAAATACCCAACTTGTTTACTGTTTATCATTTACTGTTCCCTGCCTCATTTCATTTCCGAATTACGAAATATTTAATGTTTACAGTTTTTTTTTACACTACGCGTAATGTTAAAACCCATCCATTGCTGAATCTGGACAGGCATTTAAAGTATGTAGCTATTAGATTCATACTTGGTATATCTGAAATCGCAGAGCACTACTTCCGTCACCGATTCCAGAACGATGCATAGTTATTGTGCCAGCTTTGCAGAGAAGAGACAGAAAGTGAAGTGCATTTTGTGTTACGTTGACCCATCCTGCAAAATTAAAGAGCTCAGTATATATCCTTGAATTATTGTAAAGTCCCATGTCCCTTCAGATAAGCACTTGTTTTGGCAGGTACTCGTCTACAAACAGCGAGAAATGTGTCAATATGTTGATCTTAAAGTTCAAACAGCTCTTATGGTGATTCTATGATTTTTGTTTTCTTGTACCCCTTCATGAGGCGTAATGACGTGTGTGAATGAATTATTTTGACTCTCGCTCTCTCATATATATGTCACAGCCCAGACTGGAATCCAGTCCAATCCGGAATCGGTCTAGTCCAAACTGGAATCTCAATATGGCCTAGGCCGTAGTAAGATTCTAGTTTGGCTAGACTTTTACCAGTCCAAACTAGAATCTCAATATGGCCTAGTCCATATTAAGATTCTAATTTGGTCTAGCAAAAGTCTAGTCCAAACTGGAGTCTTAATACGGCCTAGGCCATATTGAGATTCTAATTTGGACTAACCGCTAGTCCAAACCCGGAATTTAGTCCAAAATGGAATTCACACACACACACACACACACACACACACACACACACACACACACACACACACACACACACACATTTTTAGTATATTTTTGACTTTTGGCTGTTTTGAAAATACTGCATTTAACTCTGCTTGGTAACACAAGTATGAAAAGATATCAGTTTCTAAGTGAGCAGGTGGCACAGTCGGTTGTGTCACTGACACCTGACTCAGAGCACTGAAATCAGTTCAACGTTCTTTGCCCCTGTAAGTGTTGGACCGAGTAGTGTTCTGCCTGTTTGGTAAACAATATACAAACCAACACAGCCGCAACACTCAGCAGTCAGTCAGTCCGTTTGAAACAGTTTGACTGCCAGTGGTGACGATGGATTATGTCCAAAAGAACGATTTTATGAAGAGATCGACAAAACTATCCGAACGCTAGATCAACGGAAACGGGACACATTTTGCGTTTCCCAAGAAAAATATCACAAGATTGTGTCTGTACTGAAACTTGAGAAGCTTGCCAAATGTGACGATGGGCCCAAGTTTAAATACTGGGCACAAAAAACTACAAGCTCGAAGCAGTTGGAAATCGGATTGTCCTCTGGTGACAAGAGAGGAGTTGTTCCACACAATTTTGCGGTGCCATGAACGCGTCGGACATGCAGGCCGTGATTAAACATGAGCCGAAGTCAGTGGAAACTACGCTGTTTTAACGAATGGTGTATTTTTAACGAATGGTGTATTTTAACGAATGGTGTATTTAAACGAATGGTGTATTTTACCAAATTGAATCAAAGGTGTAGTTTTTAATACTAAACAATTAAAACAGATCGACACAAATGTGTGTTTGTGTGTGTCAAATGGGGTGTGTGTGTGTGTGTGTGTGTGTGTGTGTGTGTGTGTGTGTGTGTGTGTGTGTGTGTGTGTACGCGCGCGTGTGGGTGTGTGTCTGTGTGTGCGCGCTGCTGCTGCTTCTTCAGACTGACTGCATACTGCAAACAACAGTGCCATTTGTATCCATATGACACATTAACACAATTCCATCATATCCAGCAGATACAATTCCAGTTTGGGCTAGTCTAACTCGAATTCCAATATGGACTGAATTCCAGTTTCGAGTGGCTGTTAGTCCAAACTAGAATCTCAATATGGCCTAGGCCGTATTAAGATTCTAGTTTGGACTAGTCCGATCCGGAATCGGTCTAGTCCAAACTGGGATCTTAATATGGGCTAGGCCGTATTAAGATTCTTGTTTGGACTAGTCCGATCTGGAATCGGTCTAGTCCAAACTAGAATCTTAATACGGCCTAGGCCATATTGAGATTCCAGTTTGGACTAGACCGATTCCGGTTTGGACTGGATTCCAGTCTGGACTGTGACATATATATATATATATATATATATATATATATATATATATATATATATATATATATATATAAAACAGAGAGTTTAAAAACCACAACAGACAAGATAAAAAGATTTCCAAAATTTTCGGCTTTAATGCCTTCCTCAGTGGTGAGTTGACTGGCCGGCGAGTCACACAACATTTATACATGAATAAAAAGGAAGTGAATAAAATTCACTATCTTAAAACAAGAAGCTAAAAAGAAAAAGAATTGCACGTACCAGGCGAATCTTTCAAATGGAAGGGGAGCAAAGGGACGTGATAGTATGAGGAAGAGGGGCTGAGTAAGTGTGTGTAAAAGCGTGCGCGCGTCACGCATATGTGGGAGTGTGTGCGTATATGAGAGTGTGTTAGTGTGAGTGAGTGTGAGTGAGTTTGAGTGTGTGGGTGTATGTGTGTGTGTGTGTGTGTGTGTGTGTGTGTGTGTGTGTGTGTGAGCGTGTGTATTGTGTGTAGGGGGGGGGGGGGAAGGAAGGGGGGGGGGGGGGGGTTCGGTAGGGGGAGGCAAAAGGAGTCAAGCGGCGTAGAACATGAACAGTTATTGTAGTGAGTTGAGTCCAAAAGGAAGGAGAGTTTTCAATTTTCTTATCCAGAATTTTTCCCTACAAATTCTGTGCGTGTGGCTGTCTGAAAAAACTTTTTCTATCACCATGCATTTCATGTTGGCTAGGGTGTGGCTGGGCAGGTTGAAATGTTGCGTGACTAGAGTCCCGATGTTGTTCTTGATGTGAGATCTATGCAGATAGAAACGTTTTCTGAGTGAATTTTTTGTTTCACCAATGTATTGAGAATTCTGACAGAGTTCGCAGAACAAGAGATAAATGATGTTATTGGTTTGACAGTCAATATGGTGTCTTAGAGTAAATGTTTCTTTGGTCTGGTGGCTAATGAAATTGGTGGACTCCAAGGCGTGCTCTCTACAAATAATACATTTGTTGGAACATTTGAAAAAACCATTAGGGTCTTTAGGATTTAATTTGACGGGGAGGGCTGAGGGCATAAGCAAGTGTTTGAGAGAACGGCTGTTTCTTTCTCCTAGGATGGGTGGGTAAGGTATGGCCCGTTTAAGTTTGTCACTGGTGAAAACTGTCTGATATAATTCTTTAAACCATTGGCGGAGAGGGGGGTTGCTAGGGTTATGAGTGACAATAACGGGTGTTCTAGGGTTGGACAGCTTAGGTTTGTAAACAAGAGTATCATGTCTGGGTGTCTTTTTTGCCTTTTCACGAGCAGTGTGTAAAGTTTGGGGTTTGTAGCCTCTTAGTCTGAGAAATTCGAACATCTGCTCTGAGCGGGTAATGAAATCTTCTGGTTTAGAGCATATAGCCTGATTCTCAAAAACTGACTGAGGGTAAATTCCTTTTGCAGTGAGGGGGATGGCTAGACTTGTAGTGTAAATAAGCATGTGCATCAGTGGGTTTAGTGTACAGATCTGTTTGGATAAAGCCATTCTCTAAGTATAATAATACGTCAAGGAAAGGAAGTTGGTCAACAGAGGTATTGTGAGTGAATTTAATGGTGGGATGAACTGTATTGATTACGTCAGGAATGTTTGTAGGTCAGTCTGAGTCCCTGTCCAGAGTAGCAGTATGTCGTCTATATATCTTTTCCAGAAGTGCTGAACAACAGGAACGGGGCTGTTAGAAAGAAGTTCTGTTTCCAACCTCCCCATAAACAGATTGGCCACAGAGGGAGCCATGGGAGTCCCCATGGCTGTTCCTGAAATTTGGTGATATATATATATTGGGTATTTATATAGCGCCTATCCTCGGTCACAGACCAAGCTCTAAGCGCTTTACAGTAAACACACTACCTTACTCACTCAACGGGCTGCCTACCCAGGTAGAGCCGGCCGAAGAGCAGCCTACTGGCGCTCATTCAGTC
>CM065728.1:69047294-69052294 GCA_033310375.1 Conus canariensis | reverse complement strand
GTGTGTGTGTGTGTGTGTGTGTGTGTGTGTGTGGCGCGCGCGCGCGCGTGTGTGTGTGTGTGTGTGTGTGTGTGTGTGTGTGTGCGTGCGTGCGTGCGTGTGTGTGTGTGTGTGTGTGTGTGTGTGTGTGTGTGTGTGTGTGTTAGTTTCAAATTTAACGTCTATCCACTCTAGGTGATATTAGACGGGGGAAAAAACAAAAAAACAAAAAACCAAAAAAAAAAACACCTTATCATCACAAAAATAAACAAACAAACAAACAAAGCAAACCCTCATGTTAAACCTAGAAAACTACAAATGGTTTTGATATGGGAGAGAACAGTGAGAGGTAGGGGACGGATGAAGATGGTCCTTTGTATGTGTGTGTGTGTGTGTGTGTGTGTGTGTGGCGTGCGTGCGTGCGTGCGTGCGTGCGTGCATGCGTGCGTGCGTGCGTGCGTGCGCGCGTGTCGAGGAAAAGGGGGCTAGGAAATACTGGCATTGCTGGGCCTAAGTCTAGCCTACGATCTAACTACCGCTACTGCTCAGAACTCCAGAAACACACAGCACACATACGAACAAGGAAACATACGAGCTCCACATCTTTGCTCGAGGTGGTCGGTGAGCTTTCGAGGAATCCTAGCCAGTCTTCCTTTGATCCGTTTCTCCAGCATGATCGCCTTCAAACTGATCATGCTTAGGTTGGCGTTGAAGTGACTGATCTTATCTATCTTGTCTCGCACACTGATCCAAGCCTCGTCCATCTTGTCCAGCCATCTTTTCACCTGTCTCTGGCGCCATTGTTGTGCCAGCGTCAGGTCAGACGTCCATACGATGATCACCACAAAGGACACGACGAAGAGATGGCTCCACATTCTTTGAGGACGTAACGTCATCAATAGAGCGACAGATCAATCAATCAATTCATCAATACATCAATCAATCTATCAATCTATAAATCAATCAAAAAATAAATCCGTCTATAAATCAAATCAATCAATCAATCAATCATCAAACTCCACTCACTCACTCACTCACTCTCTCACTTACTCACTCACGCTATCTAATTATGTTACGTAATGTAATAAAGGCCTCCGTCGGTCGTAGTTGACCATGGATAGAGTGTATCCAACATAGGATTGAACTATCTGTCCGGCTGCCTGCTCGACCCGAGCAGTGTTGCTCGCTGTGGCTGTAGAGACCGATGCGAGAGTGGCAGTCTCTGTCGCAGTGGTCACATCTGTACGTTGACATTGGTTTATTGACTGTCATCCCCTTTCTGCGAGCTCGCTGTTCTGCTGCAGCAGCTGTCAGTTTGTCTTCGCCAATCTGCAGCTGTTTCTTGAGAGTGCTTCTCCCGCTGTTGCGGTCTTCTGCAAGGTCCTCCCAGGACTCAATGTTGATCTCAAAAGCCTTCAAGTCTCTTTTGCAAACGTCTTTGTATTTCAGCTGTGGGCGGCAAATGCTTCTCTGCGATGCGGCAAGCTCTCCATAGAGGACGTCTTTTGGGATGCAACCATTCTTCATGCGGCAAACTTGGCTCAGCCAACGCACCCGACGCTGTCTCAGCAAGGTATACATGGAGGGAGGCCAGCGCGACACAGGACTTCGGTGTTGGTCACCCTATCTTGCCAGGAGATGCCGAGTATACGCCGGAGGCTTCTGAGGTGGAGGAAATTAAGCCTTTTCTCCTGGCAAGCATGCGTGGTATATGTCTCACTGTCATACAGCAAGGTGCTGAGAACGCAAGCGTTACATACAGCCATCTTTGTCTCTGTGGTCAGCTTAGGATTTGTCCACACTCTTTGTGTGAGGCGAGCAAGTGTTGTGGCTGCCTTCCCGATCCTCTTGTCGAGCTCAGTGTCAAGGGAGAGGTTATGGGAGATGGTGGACCCATGGTTAGTGAATTGATAGATGGCATCAAGTTCATAGTCATCAATGGTGATGGCTGGTGGTGACGGCATGTCTTGACCCAGGACATTTGTCTTCTTTAGGCTGATAGTCGGACCAAAGTCTTCGCAGGCCTGGGAAAGCGGTCCATCAGAGACTGCAATTCCCACTGGTTGTGGGTCGCAACTGCTGTATCATCGGCAAACATCGTATCTCTGATGAGGGCTTAGCAGACCTTTGTCCTTGCTCTTAGGCAGGCGAGACTGAAAAGCCTGCAATGTGATCTGGTCCGCAGGTAGATCCCCTCTTGCGCGGCACAGAATGCATGCCTCAGGAGGTGAGCAAAGAAGATCCCAAAGAGGATGGGGGCAAGGACGCAGCCTTGTTTGACACTGCTGCCTATGTCGAAGGGCTTGGAGAGGGTTGACATTAAACTGCACAGTCCCTGTCATGTTGGAATGGAGGGACTCAATTAAGCTGAGCAGTTTGAGGTGGGGGGAGGAGGGGGGGGCAGCTGACCTTTCAGAGAGCCTTGAAAAAACCATCTCTGCTGACTAGGTCAAAGGCCTTGGTGAGGTCAATGAATGCAACATGCGGGGGCATCCACTGCTCTTTCCACTTCTCTTGGAGCTGGCGACGGGAGAAGAGCATGTCTACCGTGGACCTCTCTGCTCGAAACCACACCGTGATTCCGCGTCGACACGTTCAGCCAGCTTCTGCAGGCGGATCAGGAGAACCCTAGCGTAGACTTTCCCGACGATGCTAAGTGCCTTGCCTGATGCCAGGCTGCCAATGGCCTTGTTGAGTTCGTCCACGGTGGGCTCTACGTCAGGCTCTTCCATGACTGGTATGCACTTGATTGCGTCACTGTGGTCGCTGTGTTCTCTCTGAAGTAGTGGTCGGAGTATTGCTCACCCATCTCTCCATCTGCTGGCTGGGTCATTGGCTACTTCACCAGTGGAGGATTTGAGGTTCGCTGGTATTCTGCAGGATCAGGCTGCAACCAAAGAAGTTTCACTGCTCAAAGAAACAGAGCAACCTTCGTATCGACGTCAGTAAGATGTCTGAGCTAGATCTGGTGGAACAGTTCGCAGAGGCCTTGAGAGAAAATATGATGCATTGCAGCCTGGAGGCTGCCACAGTGAGATGTAAACTGTACGAGATACCATGCACCGCACTGCCCTGGCTACCTTTGGAAAAAAAAAAAAAAAAAAAAAACTTCGAAGTCTCACGACTGGTTTGAGACCAGATCATTGGAGATGACTCCCATTATTGATGTCAAGCGCACCGCACTCATGGGGTACAAGCGGTCACCCAACGATAAGAACCTGCAAATCCTCAGGGCTGCTAGGAACAAGGTTAAGCTTAATGCCAAGTGCTGCGCCAACGAGTACTGGACAGAGCTCAGCGAGGAGATACAGACAGCTGCTGAAAGAGGCAACATCAGAGGGATGTATGACGGCATCAAGAAGGCACTGGAACCAACGCAGAGCAAGACGGCTCCCCTCAAATCCTCTACTAGATCTGATCCTGGCAAGACGCTCCGCTATCAAAAACCTCCTCTTCACTCGCTCTTGCCACAGCGTGGACTGTATGTATGTATGTATGTATGTATGTATGTATGTATGTATGTATTATGTATGCAAGGCAGCTATGGTAATGTAAATGCAATGTAGGTGTAGTATGTTATGTATGCATGCATGGTATGTATGTATGCATGTAGATGTATGTATGTATGTTGTAATGTGTGCATGTATGCATGAGGATGTATGTACGGTAAGTAAGTATGATAGTAGAATGTACGTGTGCATCTGTGATCTGATCCTGGCAAGACGCTCCGCTATCAAAAACCTCCTCTTCACTCGCTCTTGCCACAGCGTGGACTGTATGTATGTATGTATGTATGTATGTATGTATGTATGTATGTATGTATGTATGTATGTATGTATGTATGTATGCATGCATGTATGTATGTATGCATGTATGTATGTATGTATGTATGTATGTATGTATGTAGTGCATGTATGCATGTTGATGTATGTATTATGTATGTATGTATGTATGTATGTATGTACGTGTGTATGTGTGTATCTATCTACTTGTCGAGCAACCAATCATTTAATTGGCCAGTCAGTCAATCAATCAATTCTTCATCCAGCCAAGCAACCCATTGACCATTTCACTGCTGCTGATCAGCATTATGGGCAGCAAGAGAGTGTAGTCTCTATGAGACAGGCTGGAGCGGACACACAGTCACCAGGTGTCACTGTTTCATTCTCCATCCTGCCTACCATTCTCCTTCTGCTCAGCACAGAAGTCATGGCAAAGATTCAATCTGCGTTTGTGTTCCTGGCTCTCAGTTGCTATGTGTACGGAAGACATGATCAGGATTAGTCAGTCAATCAATCAATCTTTCATCCAGCCAAGCAAGCCATTGACCATTTCACTGCTACACTATACTGTTGTCAGTACAACACTATGTTAATCTGACAGTAAATGGTTTCAGTCAGTCAGTCAGGATTAGTCGAGTCACTTTATCAAGGTGTTCAAGGAGTGGCTGTTTTTTTTCTGATTTCTTCCTGTCCTGCTAGTACTAGTGTTCTGGCTACGACCAAGTACCTGATTTTCAACTAATGCTGTAAGAGTAACTATGTGGTCAGTTGTTTAAGAGTTCCGTGTAAAAAATCCGCTTTGAGTTGGATCGATTAAGTCATTATCTTCAGCTCACTTGGTAAGTCTTTTATCAAGGGTATAACTGTACATCTTGCCTCCAACATTCAACAACGAAATTCTTCTGAACTATTCAGGACACTTGCGGTCACATTTGTTATGAACAAAAGAGTAACAGACGGTGACCAATATTGTGAAAAACTACCACAGGCGAATAGTGTATAAAAATGATTCATTGAGAAAAAAAATATAGCGAAAAAAACAAACAAAAACAAAACAAATAAAAACAAACAAACAAACAAAACGAATGATGCAGTGTCATGAGTAGGCAATATACAGAATTCGCCACACATCCCGTCAAAACCAGCAGCTTTAACAATATTCATTGCTTCGATTGCCTCCACAACTTCTCACTGTTGTATGGCACTGTCTAGTGTATCACACTCCGCGTTTACGTCTAG
>CM065728.1:69004794-69037294 GCA_033310375.1 Conus canariensis | reverse complement strand
AGAAGAAGCAGCATGCCATAAATTATTCAATTGTGTTTGTAAACCAATAACTGTTTCAGACAACAAAACAATATCATCTGCCAGGAGAAGTATAAACAATTCTAAAAAGTCGTCCATGAACTGGGCTCCATGCCTCCCATTATCTATAACTTTAACTGTTAATTCGTTAATGAATAAAGAAAATAGAATAGGACTACACACGTCACCTTGTTTAACACCGCTAGTGCACATAATATAATCTGACAATTTTCCGCCACTTCTCACTCTAGATTTTACACAATTATATACACTTATAACACATTTATATTATTTTCCATGGATAACATTTTTCAACAAAACAGGCCACAAAATACTTCTGCTAATAGAATCGAAAGCTTTTTCAAAATCAATAAAGGCAACGTAGAGTTTACGATTGAAAGAAAATTGTTTCTGAATAAAAGCCATCAGAGTAAACATATGGTCTATAGTAGAGTAATTACGTTTGAATCCAGCTTGATATTCTCCCGTGAGATTTTCTTCTACCCATTCTTGTAACCTACAGTTAATCATCGTGCTGTATAGCTTACTGGTAGCATCACAAAGTGAAATGCCTCGGTAATTATTGGGATTGTTTACGTTTCCATTCTTATAGAGGGGTATAATAATAGATTCTGCCCAGTTCTCAGGATATATTCCCTTGTCAAATACAGAGTTGAAAAGGGTTACCAAGAAATTCAAAATGAGATCAGATTTACAACCATATTTTATAAATTCTCCAATTATACCATCTGGTCCTGCAGCCTTGCGTTGTTTAATTTTCCTAATGGCAAACAAAACTTCTTCTTTAGAGATTGGGCGATTTAAATTATCATTCATCAGTTTTTCATTATATTCACACTGTAACATGTTATCAGTATTAGTATCTTTTGTCAGCAGTGTTTTGAAATGTTCAAACCAAGTGCCTATACTTATGTTATTTGAAGGCTGATTTTGTTTCAAAGATATCCTTTTCACTGTGTCCCAAAACTGTTTCTGACTATTCACAGAAGACAGTAATTCTGCAATTAGTGTATCATTTATGTGTTTCCTCTTTCTCTTCTGTAAATGCTTATATTCACGTCTTGCCTTGCAATACTCGTGACGGTCTCCATCATCATGTGAACGTACAAATTTATTCAACAATCTACGAACATGCTTTTTACAATAACCACACTCTAAATCAAACCAATCTTGAGATTCATTACTTCCTTTATGCCTTACTTGAATTTTCATACAGACAGCAGCTTTCTTTATACACATGTTAAAGCAACGCAGTGCTTCGTTAACATCAAGATCAATCAAACTGAGTGCATGTGCCATTTTTTCCTGAAAGTCTATTCGTGATAAGTTATTACAGAATACACTGCTATAATCATCATTCCATACAAACTTTTCCAAGATGAAACTGTTATCATTAAGTTTAGCGTTTGAGTTATCATCTACACACCTGACATGGAGTTCTACAGGCATATGATCTGACTCAGTACGTGCGCACACGTTTAGCTCACACGAATCACCAAAACACGCAAATAATTCACAAGACATTAAAAAATAATCAATAACACTGCAGCCACTATCTGACACGTATGTGTAGCAACCTTCAAGATCGCCATTACACAAACCATTAAGCATACACAAATCTACAGCAGTACACATATTTAGTAACAATTTACCATAATTATTTAATGCCTTGTCCTGAGAACATCTACCAACATTTAATGGGTGACTCGCACATTGCAACTCAAAAATATTGCCATCATTAATTCTCTGACAAACATGTGAAACATCAGAAGTCCTGCTGTTCATATCTCCACACAACACATCACATCATGGTAAGTTAGTATACAATCCGTTATGTAATCCTCCAACTGAGCTGTACCATTTTCACTATCAAAATGAACATAATATGGCGAACCCTCGGGAGGAACATAAGAATAGATATACAGCACATCTTTATCTACCCCGAACAACTGCTTTTTGATAAGAAATGCACCGCAGAGTCGAGATTTCATAGGAATTTGTTCGACATACTGTAAAAAGTCGTTTCTAATTAGACATACTATACCTCCAGATCGTCTCCCCTGTTTCGTGAATTTTACAGCAGGTATACAAAATGTTGAAAATCCAGAAAATACATTAGAATAAAATTCTTCAAGAAATGTTTCCACTAAACATACGAAATCAAAAGAGCAAACATATGAAACAAAATCTTTATCACTCAATTTTGAAAACAAACCATTAACATTCCAGTGAAGAAAGGATACGGCGCGTTTTCCTTTATTGTCATCATCAGAACTAAAAACGTCATTATTATTTAATCGATCACTCGGAAACTCTACGAATTCTTCTGCCACTGGGATACGGCCCCCTCCACGGGTCAGCTCAGCACACGGCAACTCACAGCACGCAGAGTCACAGTTCACGCTGTCACCCACAAAAGCACGTGCGGGCTTCGTGCCACTCACAGGTACGCCAGGCGATGACACCGGTGTCACGTCAGCTGTCGACTCCCGGCTGAAAATCTCCGCGGAAGAAATGTTCCACAGGGACCGGCCAACTTCCTATTTGATTTCCACCAACCTCTCCGCACTATCCACAGAGTACTTTTTGCCGTCGATTAATAGGTGATCATATATCATTGTCACTCTTTTCCCTTCCTGCCGAACTCTCTTTAGGTGTGGCGTCAGTCTTCTACGAACGTCACTCACACCTCTGGAAAAGTCTTCGCCGACGAAAACATTCGATCCCCGGAGTTTCTGTTTTGCCTTCAGAATATTCACCTTCTGTTTGTAGAAGGTGCATCGTGCAATAATGGGAGAATCTGACTTCCCATTAAGCCGATGCACCCGGTCAAACTCCACGTCGTCTGTCAAGCCAAGTTTGTCGGTGATCAGGTCTTGGAGCATTCCTTCGCAGTGAGCATAAGTCTCATTTTCCGTTCGAGTAAATCCGTAGAAAAGCAGATTGTTGCGTTTGGAACGCCCCTCCAGATCATCGATCTTCTTGTCACAGTCGGTCAGTCTCCTCCACAGGTCGTTGTTGGTCTTTTTTAGCTCCTGGTTCTCTGTTCTTAGCTCGTTCAACTCCTCTTTCAGTCCTTTCAGTTCGTTTTGTAGAGCCAAGTGATCGTCGCGTAACTCACGAAGTTCTTTCTTCACATCATCCAACTTGGCGTTCACCTGGTCGCCAATGGTTTTCATAGTCGTCACGACATCACTCAGGGTAAGATCCAGGGGCTGGCAAGTTGCAGAAGCGGTGGACTCGCTCAGTCTCTCCAGGCTGACACTGCGACGTGCTGCTGTACTGGTCAACCATGACTGTCTCGTGTTGCTCTTAACTGGGGGATTGTTGGGTCCTGGATTGCTTTCAATGTCCCAACAACGCAAAAGCAAACTGCCCCAGAATAGATACGAGAGGAGAGAACTATAAAATAGGCATTCTGGCTCACCCGCCTCCGCCAGCTCCAACCGGCTGAAGCCGGTTTCGCTGTTGCTCCGCCGGCTTACCCAGAATGCCTATTTATAGTTCTCTAATAGTAAACACTTTACAAACATACATAATGTGTAGGATTATCTGTTTTTAACACTAATTTAGAAAACTTTTGAGACTTTAGTTTTTGCTTAATCCTTCGTTTTTCTTGATCGTCTTCAATAACATCATTTTCACGCATACATTCATCAAATGCGTCTCTATCTTTCATGTGGAATAAAACCACTGTCTTTAATTGCTCTCTAAAGTCTTTTAAAACTGAGTTATATTTTTGACATAAAATCCACACACTTATCCCAGCATGTCTTCCACTGAAAGCCAGTTTCGGCCGAACAGTCATCTATAATAAATAGTGTCTGCATTCCCCCAAACAGTCTGTACTACCAGTCGGTTGACTGTCAGCTTTTTTGCAAGACCAAGACAACACAATTATAACGACGCAGTAAGTCAGCAGGCCGAGCGTCCTGTTTACAAACTGTGTGTCTCCCTATCAATAAAACACGCCTCGCGCGCGTACTGCGTTTCTTTTCTCACCGGGCTCGCGGCGCGCTTTGTCACAAATGTTCTTGAACATTCTCGAATGGGAAGCCACCACTTCGCTGTTTTCAGTGTGCGTGTCGGTTTGTTGGTGTGTGGGGTTTACGACTTAACACAGACAAGAGGCCTTTGTTTACACAGAACACAGCACACAGTCAGTTAGTTGACAATGTACATACCTTCTTCACATCCAGTCAGCTGCCACACCGGCGTGGGTTTTTAGAGCAGCATGTATCTTTGGCGTCAACGCGATGGCTTGTGTAATAGAAATTGTCAGATTTGAGAGTTCCGGATATTTTTCAAAGAGTTCTGTCGTCTTTCTTAGTTTATTAATCCAACGAAGGGAGTACTTCAAATGACTACACATTTTTACTACACTATTTTACACACACACACACACAGCAGCGCGCACACAACAGCAATGTTTAAAGTGTTGAGTCAGTCAGGGAAGGTCGGTCAACTATTCACCAAATGATAGGTCTGTCCGCACAGCGGGCGTGCGCTAACAGTTCTTTGCTATAGCGTGAGCTGCCTCTTTCTCTGTTCTTCATCGCGCTTAACTAGTAGTTGCAGGCCAGCCCGACAATCGAATCACTGCACAGCCCCACGCACATCCTGTTCAGTCACAAAGCAAGTGGCTGACATATCAAATGAGAAGTGGTCCTACCAGTTCCACTTTTCGCCTCAAGTCCTTAATTAAGTCACCCCAAGTCCTTAATTAAGTCACCCCAAGTCCTTAATTAAGTCACCCCAAGTCCTTAATTAAGTTCTTAATTAAGTCACCCCAAGTCCTTAATTAAGTTACCCCAAGTCCTTAATTAAGTCACCCCAAGTTCTTAATCAAGTTACCCCAAGTTCTTAATCTAGTTCTTAATCAAGTTACCTTAAGTTTTTAATCAAGTTACCTCAAGTTCTTAACTTAAGTTACTTTAAGTTTTTACTTAAGTCATCCTCTATGTACAACCAAGTTCTTATTCAAGTCAATTTATAATTATTTATTAAGTTCTTGAAATATTATTCCATCTGAAATGGATCAAAATGATCTTTTGTTGTTGGCGGTTCTGGCATGCTTTTTTGTTTGGCTTCTGTATTTAGTGGTTGAGATTTTTTTGACTGCTTTGGTTTTTGCTGGCGTTGTTTATATATTTTATAACCGTAATAACCACCCCCAGCAGCAATGCCGCCAAAAATGACAATTGTTTTAAGTTCAATATTCCATAAAGACTTTGGTGTTGCAGGCCTTGAATCAACTTGTGTATTTACAGCTGGCATTGAAACAACTGTTGGCGTTGGCGGTGTTATGTTTTCATTATGAGTTATATTCTGTGATTGCAACATTAATTTTTTTGTTTGTTCCACTCTGCTAATTTTTTTCCTGCTGCAACACGCCCAGGATGAGGAGGCTTTTTACTGGTCACTTTCTCCACCTGATTCAATGTTTTCTGATTCTGCTGATTTTCTGGCTGGTCATTTTGAAGGGAAACAAAATCTATATGATTAAAAGTAATTAATCCCATGATTAATGGCGATAACAATGTTCCAAATCTGTAATATAGATCACATCCTAGAGACTCTAATGACTTTGTTAAAACGGGATCCTGTGTTAAATCATACATAAAATCTTGTTCAGAATCAATGGGAGCAAATCTACTAACTAGTTTAGTGTACAAACTAAGAACCGTTTCGCCCAACACTTTTTACCATTCTTGACCCCAGTTGCGCTTCATACCTATTGTGATACTTTACAATGTCTTGTGGCGACATTTGTTGAATCTGTTCTATGCTGAATTCATTTCCAAGGTACTGTTTTGTTTTTCCACATGCTGCTAAAGAATACAGCCTTTCTTTTTGGCGCATAATAGCTTGGTCATCAACTTGATCATTTGTAAGTTCAGGAAGTAAATCATCGCAGTTCATGTTTTATTAATGAATAAATATTATTTTATTTTTTAAAAATGAGCACCGAAAAAACTATTACTAACCTTGTATACCATTCTGCTGTTATTGGAGGCCTAAGTGTAGGATACACAATGCTTGGTAAAAGCCTGTTAAAAATAAAACCAGCAGATCTTGGCAAACTAGACTTTGAAGACTCAGCAAAGCTGATTGCTGTTATTACAGCTTCATTTGCTACGAAAGATTTTCTAGTTAAGCAAGGAATAATTCCAGACAGTATCAATATGTAAAATTAAAAAAAATACATTTATAAAAATGGCTTCACTCGTAATGATGATTGGTGGCGCTGTGGTTAATGCGCTTGCTTTTAGCGGAAGTAATTAGCATTTAGTAAACTACGGGATGACGGCGAGAGAAAAAGACATAACAAAGCTATGGAGCAACTAGCCGCAGCACAAGCTGCGTATGAAAAGCAGAGAATTGAGCAGTTAGATTTTATTAACGATGAACTGAAAAAACAGGGACATGCAGCTTACACATTTAAAGATGTTGATCAAGCAATAAAAGAATATTATCTTGTAACAGGCAAGCCAATCGAGACATTGCCTCCACCAAAATTCAGCGATTTTTATCAACCATCAGAAAAACAAAAGATGCAAGAAATATTGTTTATTGCCTTTGGCATGACCGTTGTGTATTTTGTTGCACATAATATGGCTGAATAAAAAATGAACAAGATCTATTATTCGCCAAAAGGATATTGGAAGGGAATAACAGCAATTAAAAAGCTAAGCCAAGCAGCTGGAGTCAGTGAACAAACAGCAAAGGAATGGTTATCTAAACAAGCGATTTGGCAAATTTATCTACCAGCGCCTAAACAAATACAGAGACCACACTTTGTGAATATAACTCCAAACGACACCCATCAAATGGATCTTCTATATTTACCCCATGATACGATTAGACGAAAAAGATTTAAGTACGCACTTACAGTCATTGACATAGCTTCAAGATACAAAGATGCGGAACCATTAACACAAAAGAGTGCTTCTGCTGTTGCTGTCGCTATACAACTGATATATCAACGAGGACCCTTAACTTATCCTCGCATGATTCAAGTCGATGATGGGAAAGAATTTAAAGGACAAGTGAATCAATTATTGTTAAAACATAGAGTTACCATTAAAAGAGGCATTCCGGGTGTTCACAGATCACAGGGTTTGGTTGAAAACTTTAACAAACAGTTATCTGAAAGACTTTTCTCCTACCAGTATCACAGAGAGCTGATTGACAATTCTCGCAACACAGAATGGGTTAGAAGGCTGCCCTCAGTTTTGGCGCAATGAATAATGAAGAATTTAAAGGTCTAAAACCAGTACAAGCAATCAGAAAACAAACAATAAATGTTGTTGAAGGAGAGTCTTCATCAAGCAAACTATTACCATTTGGTTTGAAAGTGAGATACCTTTATTCGCCGGGAGAAGGGAAGGGGACACTCGCATCAGGGCAACAGATCCAGTTTGGAGTGTTGATCCATATGAGATAAAAAAAAATTGTGAAAATGAATCCGCCCGTGTATTATTTACGAGAAACTGACACAACAAAACGACCAGCCCCCCGAAGATCTTTTGTGAAGGAAGAACTGCAGATAATCCCTCCAGACACAGTTCCAGTCCTTAATTATTTTTTAATTTAAATTAAAATGGCGGCAAGAATGGAAAAGGAAGAATCCTTACGTAAAATGGCACTGGAAGCAAGAATGGTGAAGGAAGAGTCCTTAGAAATAATGTGAGAAATATTTGATTATAATCTTGCTATTAGACTAATATTTAAGAAGATTGATCATGCCATGCTAGACAAAACCTCAAATTTTGATTGGGAGCAAGAATATATTAAAAAGATAAAAAAAATTCGAGCGCATTTAGCAGTAATGGATAATAATTTGGTTGAATTGGGTGATGATATAGTTAAGCTTAACGAACTGTTTTAATCTACGCAAATACATTTGGGTTTAAAATGGAAGCTCAAAGGGAAATGGCAGAAATGACAAAGGAAAAGTCTTTAAAATTAATGCAAGATTTATTTGAGTATCAGTATATCATTAAAGAAGTATTTGAGAAGATTGACAATCCCTGGCTAGAACAATCCCAGACAATCGCTTTAAACCCCAAAGCTTTTATTTTGATTTTGATTTATGGAAACATGAATATTGTGAAATGACAAAAAAAAATTAAAGCACATCTAGCATTAATAAATAATATTAATTTTGCTAAATTAGATGATGATATAATTGAACGTGCGATTGCTGAAAAATATAAGCCTAAAGACATATGATTATACTAATGTTTATTTTGTTCTCCAGTGTCCAATTGCATATGAAAACTCTGGATTAACAAATACTCTTTTTGTGTTAGTGCGGTCAAGAGACCGTTTTGTTACAACTGTTGTGTTAATCTCATGCAGATTAGATCGCAGCTTGTAATTGTCATGATGAAAAGTCTTATTGCCAAACAATGCTTCTTTGTAGTTGTCATGGGTTATGCTTGACTGCACAACACTACGAGATATTCCCTTTGCTTTTTTAACAACTTTTTTTTTGGCTTGAAAGACTGTACATTTTCGACCTCAAACCAACAAACTCCTTGATCACCTCTCCAGATAATTCATCCTTCATCTTACCTAAAACCTTCTTATTAATATCTGAATGCAAAGGCGAATCTTTAGGGTAATCAGATGTGTCGTACCATCCAGCATGCTCTTTTGCTACTTCTAATTCCATGTCTTTGTAAAAATCTTCAGTAGGGATGTCGATTACAAAGGAATCTGTATCTGTGTACAGAACTCTGGACTCCGGATACAAGGGTTTAAAGTAGTCATAAAGAAATTCTAACATCAAAAGCTTCGACAGCTCTAAAACAGTAAACCCAATAAAAACGGGCTTGTCCAATTTGACTTTCTTTTTTTTCATCATTATGCCAAAAAGCTGATCATGAAATCTTCTGAAGTCCTGATAATTAGGTTTTGAAGTCAACTTAATTGCAACGTTTTCTCTGGTGACCAATCTAACATCTTTACGCTTGTGCGGATTTTCCATAGTCTTTCCAAAACAGCTGTTGTTCATCAACTTGAAAAAGTCTTTTTCTGAAGCATCTGCGGATTTAGTTCTGAGATCAGTGTTCTTCATGATGTATGGTTTCATGAACTGTTCTTGATCAAAAGCAATTATACGATGAACAGCTGTCAACTTTAAACCATGTCTTAAATAAAATTGAAGAAGTCTGTAATGACAGACATAATTTTTTTTGTCACGAAGATTAGGACAAGTTTAGGCGGTTCTGTCATTGCCATCTTTAGACTTTCTGCTGCTAATGGATAGTCATTATGGTAATCATGAAGTTCATGAGGATATTCTAAATCAACTTCTAGAATGAGACCTCTTTTACGATCAGCTTCTAGAGTAGGTAGCCATTTTAAAAACTTTTGAATGTCTTTTACACCTCCTGTGTACATTTTAAAGTTGCGTAATGGAAGTGATTGCGCCATTGCCCATCCATACAGATTGTTTGCATCTAAATACATAAGATAGTTAGACCTTTTACTTGGATCATAGTCGTCCAAGTATTTGTTGTTTGCTTTACAGTAATGGTGCGACGCCATACTGATTCCCCCACGCAATCCGTTTTCAATCATCTGAAGCATTGGCAGGTCAGACAATAAATCAATTTGTACTCCAGTAAATTTTAAGAAAGCGTCCCAGCTCATCCCAGGCGCAGAAATATAATGCGCAGGATCCAGGCTGTAATGTTTCATGCAGGTCTTCCTATAATTTTCAAAGACGTCCGCCAACAAACAGGTATCCGCCATTAAATAGGAATCATGATAGTCTCCCATCGTTTTACACTCTAACTTCTGCCACGCATCTTGAGCATAAGAATAATCAGAATCACTGATGTCCTTTCCTCTAAGACTACTAACGAACGCGCCTTTAGGTGGAAGGGCTGGGTTATCAAACCTTTCCCAACTGTTCATGTACTCATAAGGGTAAACGCCCTTTCTAACAAGAGTTGGGTCAAAATATTCTTCTGTTATTGGGCAGGACTTTAAGGATCCTGCCAGTGACTCTAAACTCCCCATCAGGTGTTGCATAGAGTCATAAAAAGATAAATTATTTAAAGTGAAACACATGTACTTTTCTGATGACTGCGCAATGCATGACACCCTAAAGGCGCTAGTTACTGCTTGCATTATAAGGTGAGAGTCGTAACCTCGCAAGTTGTGAAAGAATATAGGAAGTCTCCAAGTCCTAGGATCAAACTTTAGTTGAAGATTGCAATTGTTATGCGCTGCTCCTCTAAACTTTCCGCTAATGTGATCATGGTCTCTTACTGTTGGATTTAAACTTTTAGGTGTTAGCTCTAAACCACAAATCCAACAGTGAGTGGCTGAGTCATAGCGATCTTGATCTTCGGGGGTCATCTTAAGATCGGATAAGAATAGATTATTAGAACAGGCATTACGAACTTCTTGCATGCGTTTTAAGAAATGTTTTGCTGCATGTGGTCCTCTGTATAATTCTGGCTTTGAATGTTCACCCATCTGACCTGACAACAATAAAGGCAAATGAACAAATCTGGTGGTTATTCATTATAACTGTTTTTGGTAAATGTTTTGGAGCTGGCCCCTCATAAGGAACAATAAGCGATTCAAAGTCTGCGTAAACAACATATGGAGACCTCTGGAGTTTTTTGTAATTCTTAAAACTAACCTTACTGCCTTCTCTTGGCATAATTAGTTCTGTATTGCAGCCAACTGGGCTGAGACAATGTTTTACATGTTCGCTCGCAGCTTGAACGGACGGAATTCTTGTTAAACATTTTCTACAAAATTCTTGTTTGCTATGTTGTTTTGTAGTATGCACTAGTAATCTACTCATTGTGCGTATTAGAGTGTAGTGCAACCCATTAAGGCTTTGCATTAGGAGTAAGTCTACATGAGTTTTGGTTGGTTCGCCTATTGTTGGACTGTTCTTTGACACTCTAATTGGCAGAAGGTTGGTTTCTTCAGACCATGCGTATACGTTAACAGTTATTGGCGGATTTTGTTTTTCAAACTGATCAATTTTGTCTACAGCCATAGGAAAGGTGAGTCCATCAAAGTTAAGATCATTGATGTAAGGTTGATAGTTAGATACTCTCTCTGCATTTTTGGCAACGTGATGCAGCCTAGCAAGAACGCACCACATAAAACATTTGTCGTCTGAATTTTTTATGTTCAAAACTGCTTTCTTTGCAACTAATGTTGGAGGCAGTGGAATGTAAGACTTGCCTACAATCGGCTCATACTTAGCCTGTCTTAATCTGATGTCTAGGACTTCACCCTCTGACCAACCAGAGCCTCTCATTTTAGCTGCTTCAGAGGCTTCATTAAACTGTGTAAGAAGTTGATCTGCCCAACCAGGTGTTAAGTCATTATAAGAAAGAATAGTCTGCTGTTTAGTTGAGACCCAGACTTCTAGATTTTCTTGTTTATTGTTATATAGTCGATTAAAACAACTACCTTACTTTAACTGGAGGGTTTATTGTTAGTTTACTTGGAACTTGAGAAATAGCATGTACAACGCTTGCCTGCACGTTTGTTGGATCAATAGCTTCTAAAACGACCTCATTTAAAGCTTTTGACAAACGCTCTTCCTCTTCCATTGCATCTAACCAAGAGTCAAAACTGTCATATATCTTATCCATGTTGAGCTTCTTTTCTAACTCAAAATATTTATTTAAATTAAAAAAAAATACTTAATCAGAATCAATATCAACGGTCTTTTTGTGCTTGGACTCATAAACTAAAGTATAAACGCCCTTTGGTGTTGTTAATGTGAGCTGTTTAGAACAGAGTTTAATGTTTCGTTTACTTTTTTTAAACATTCCTTTTTTATCTGGTCGGTGTCTGGCTGTTGAGAAAAAGTTGCCCTTGCCTTTTTTTGAAGATCAAACTTTTGTCTTTTGTAGTCCTCAAAATCAGCCTGTAGGCGACTAAATTCTTCATCCGTGATGTTCGAGTCGGCAAGTGCTTTATTTATTGTCAGTTTGAAGGAACTAAGTTTAGCTGTTATTAGTTGAACCATAGCTGTGTGCTTTTGGAGTTTAGCTTTTATTTTTTTGCTGACAGCACCTGCAGCTAATGAACACAGGCCAAGAGTTAAAGACAAACCACCTAGAGGTAAAGCTGCCGGCGCACCTACGCCTGTTGCTAAGAGACCTACACTTGTTCCTGCTGATAGAGCACTAGCGGTCGATGCTCCAGTATTAACATATGTAACAGCATTAAAGACAGCAGAATACCTTCGTTTGGTTTTACTGTATTTTGAAAGGTCCTGCTCTAGTTGGGTTTGCATTTGTGTTATGTTTGTTAATCTGAAAGTTTTTATGTCTACAGCAACAGAGTTCTCTTCTTTGGGCACTTTTGGATAAACCTGAACAGACATGCTTTTTTAAAAAATAAAAATAATTTAGTATTGGATATCTTTTAATCTGTTATCTTTAATATTCAGCTGCGCATCATATATTAAAAACAAATATACATTAAGTGGTTTATCACTCTCTTTTTCTTTATCAATTTGAATGTTTATTACGTCTTTAACTGTTCTCCCACTCCCATGCAACTGATTATCCTCTGTCGTCCTTAGGTCAATCCATAAACCGTATTTCGTTGTTAAATAATCATCAAGTCTAACACTGTGAAGGTGTAGATCTTTAGACACAAGGTCTACTGTTGGACTTCTAGACCTCCCGCCTCCAAACAATTTTCTTATTTCATCAAAATGATGATAAGGTTTAAGCCCGCTACCGTAGACTTGGTTAGGACTACCCTCAATTGAACATTGTACTTTAGTTATTTTAGGATTAATAAACTTTTCAGTTTGTCTTTCGTATGGTTCTTCATCTTTACACAGCAATAAAATACCTTTAAGGGATCTTGCTGCGGCACTAAAACTAAAATTCCATATAGTGTCTGCCCTGCTTTTAGGATATTTAGTATGATGAATCACTCTTTCGTAATATATTGCTAATCCTGACTGATATTGTTGCTCAATCAGCCTTGCTAAGTTAGGGTTGCTAACAATGTCAAACTCTAACGAGATGTCGAAAATGCTGTACTTGGAATCAGTGTCTGTAGATTTAATGACACGTTTGTATTCATTAAAAGTTAGTTCATATGACAATCTGTCTTTTAATGCTCCTTGAAAGTATGGCGCATGCGCGCTTAATAACTCAAAATCCAAGGGGATGGAAAAGCGATTTCCATACGCAAAATTTACAGCTTCGGGCTTGTTACCGTCTTTAGCATCTTCGGCGTCTATTCTGTGTTTTAGTGCTTCATCACTTTCGATTCCTTGAAACGCGAGGTCAGCCCTTTCATTCGCGGTTAGCCATAGATCACAATAGATTAGAAATATGTCTGCATTGTGTAAAGAAAATATTTCTTGCCCCTCAAGTTTTATAGAAATTTTCTTAACGATTGCCCGTCCCAGATTCTGGACTACTGTCCTGTTTGGGTCTGTTGCTGAATCAAGTTCTATTTTGAAAGTAAGCCGTGCAGATCCAGGCACAATCACTTCATCTGCTCCTAGGTCTGGAAATTTAACAGTAAGAATTTGATCTGAATCAATAGTAGATGGATTATTTGGAACAATAATATTCTGTTTATTTCCCTTCACGCCAAAGGGCTCTTTCAGTCTTCTATGCGGGTCAAGAATCGAGCCATATGCTTGTGACATTTTTTTATAAAACAAAATAAAAAGTTAATTATTTAAAAAACATGGCAGGCATTGAAGATTATGATGTTTTTGATCCTGGAGACGACATGAGTGAAATGACTCCTTTGACACATCCATTACAATCATTGCGGCGTGAATTAACAGAAAGTAAGGTCAAATCATTTTATCAAAGTTTAGGCCAAGAACCTCCCGAATTTATAGACCCTAATGATTTTGAAACAAAAGATGACCATTTGTTTTTTAAAAACGAGCAAGGACAACTTGTTCAGCTTACAACTAAACCAGACTCATCAAAGTTTTTAAAAAAGAGTACAATTAGACAAAGGCTCAGTGTGAGCGAACAAAATCGCCTTGGCATTACTAAACCAAAATTAGATAAGGAAGCAGTTGCTAAACTTCAAAACACACTAAAAGAACTCCCAACAGATAACCAAATACAAAACATGGAACTTAAAGATTTAAGCCCAACAGCAGACAAAATAATAGAAGCAGAAACCAGTTTTTCAAAAACAGTATTAAAAACTATGCACGATCCGCCGCTACCTATGAGAGAAATAACGGCCCTTGATCATGCTTTGAGAAGCATCAGAGGCGAATTAACAAACAATTTAGCAAAACTGGGTGAACTAGATGAGCATATAAAAAGAGAAAAAGAAAAACTAGTTGAGGCTGATGACCACAACTTAGGACCTGGTGTTAAAGAAAGAATAACACAAAGACTAAAAGATCTTGAACAAGAGAGATCAGCAAGACTAGAAGTGCTGTCTACTAACCGAGAACAATTACGAACTCAAGTGAGCAGAATAAGAGAAACTATCCAAAGAATTTTATATGAAGACACAACGTTAGCAGAACGAATAAGAACACTGTTTAGAGAGCAAGGTGTCACATTAGCAAGTGTTATAACAGCCTTAGGATTTGCAATAAGTACACTGGTGTTGGCTATTACAGGCGGTGGTGGTGGGGGAGCAGTGCCACCAGGCCCGCCAACTCCGTCGTCAGATAAATCATGGGTAAAAAAACAACTCGATCACCTTGCAAACTTACTAAAAAAATTAGCCAGTAAAGCAATAGATTCTTTGCCTAGTATAATAGGAGGGATCGTTAGCTGGCTTTTGTCTGCCGCAAGTAAAGTAGTTGGCTTTATGGCTGAGCACTTATGGGCATTAGTTGTCTTAATAGTTGGGTTACTCTTTAGTAAGATAAAGACCAAGTAATCCTAGGGCAGTTAATCCAATAACAAGTGCCGTCTTTTCATATTCATGGTCATCACGAACAAAGTCCGCGTCTTCAATGGCCTTTGGGCTTTGGGCCTTGGGGATTGGATGACTTAATCTTGGGGGGCCATCTTGTTTTTTTATTGTTTGTAATATTACTGGCTCAGAATTTATGTCGTTTTGTCCAACCTTCTGTTCATTTCCTGCAACAAGGATTTCATTGTTGTAGTTTATTATTGTTCCTACCTGGAGCCTGAGGTGAGAAGGTAGCATGTATAAACCAGTGCCGACAGCAAAGTCTACTTTCGATCTTGCAAATTGTAAAACATTTTGGTACCTTTTAATACTTGAAGGCAAATCAATTGCAGAATTAATGGCGTCCTCTAAATTTGCTAAATACTGTTTTTGGGCATCAAAGCCAGTAGAAGGATCAGTTATGTTAGATCTTGCCTGTGCTTGCGAACCTAGCAAACACCAAACATAAGTACGAATAGAGTCGTTTATTCGTTCTAATCCCGCTCTAGTTAGGCCCTTAGAAGTATCCAAAATAAATGTTGTCCATGCTGTTTTATGCTCTTGCTCTATGGACCCGAGGTGAACAGTTGTGCCTGAAGAGAAAGATGTGTAAGGAGGATTCCAATCATAGTTATACTTTCTGTGCACGCCCCAAAAATAAAGGGATGCCTAAACCATGATTAAGATCCAACTTTTGTCTAAAGTCTGTCTTTGGGTCAATATCAAATTCGTTACAGATCCTTTCAAAAGCCTTGTAATCTATTCTGTTGCTGAATGGATTAAACGTTTTGTCATTTGGTAATGGTGCTTGCAGTTCAGATAAAATACGTCTGAAGGTGTAATAAAAATGAAATCTATACACTGACCTCACCAAAGGATCAGGATGATTTAAATGATCAGCATACGACACTCCACACCCAGTTGATGCGCAAAACACAGCAAAGTTTAACTGGTTCTGATAAAACTGCATCGGATGACTGAACCACACTTTCGGGATGTAGTCTTTTTTAATAGGGGGGTTAAGATATCTGTTTAATGGAGTACTAACCTTTACTTGAAAGGCGTCAGACTGAGTCACAGAAATGTCAAGGGTGTCAGTTGTTATATTTTTAAGATTGTAGTGCGGCCCAACAGAATATTTTGCATTAGTATATTTGAATGCACTCATTTTTAAATTGTTTTAAAAATGTTTGTAACAATAACAACTCAAGACAGTCCTTCGTTTTTAGAATATGCTATTGATAATAACTGCGGAACCCAAAGGGTCGCACTCCATGAAATTTTTTACAAAGTCGTATGGTTTAATATAACTGAATCCAAGGAAAATAATAAGATTAAAAAATTTGATAATAGAGGAAACTTAGTTAGCCAGTTAACCATACCTGATGGTTATTACGGGTTTTGCTCGCTAAAAGAAGCAATGAGTAACTTCGACATTACTCTCAAACTTAACAATGCAAATTTGAAAATAATGTTGACATTCAAACCTGAAGAAGAAGTAGACCATTACCTTTTTGATGTAGAGCTAGCTAAAATGTTAGGCTTTGCAACTGACAATCATGGTTTTAGAGTTACATCAGACAAAACTACTTATGAGGGAGAATATCCGCTCGATCTTGCATTACATTCATTGCTCTATGTTCATTTGGACGAGCTGAGCACTGATGAAAACTTATATGATGGAAGGCCCTCAACTGTTTTAAGAGCTCTTCCATCAGGGAAAGCTGCATATTGCGATTATGAAATTATACAATTCCCTAATTTACAGTTTAAAAGATTAGCTTGTGGGAGGGTCAGATCATTTAATATAAAGATCACAGATAAAACAGGGAAAGTCGTGAAATGTGATAACCTGCACATTGTTTTAGAAATAAAATAATACGTTGTTTTAAAAAATGTCACGTGGACCAGAAGAATCAGGAGTTACATTAGCGCCTGAGAGGTGTGTAACTTTAGAATTAAAAGACCTTGCAGACGTTGAGGACTTTGAACAGAACGGTGAGATAGGCACTTTGTATGGTTTTGAGTACACTAAAGATGGTTATTATAAACGCAAAGAGGTTAGCGACAGCAAAAGGTTTCCTAAACTAGAACAACTACGCAATGTAGAAGCAAATAATGCGGGTCAGTATGAATATAAAATAGTTCGAAAACTGACAGCAAATAGCACTTAGAACCATATTTAGAATGGGACATAAAATTGAATTCGTAAGCCCATTTACATTTTTCGACCGTCAAAAAAGTTTCAGAAAAGCATTGAACTCTGGCCCTTTACATGTAAGTCTTATGCCAGAGAACAATAGTCGGAAAGAGATCGAAATAAAGAAGTTTAGGAGCAAACAGTACATCCTCCACAGAAGAGAATCAGTTTTGAAGGAAGCTACTACAAAAGTACAGTTCTTTCCACGCACGTTATTAGGAGACACGTTCACAATAATACTTAAAATTTCTGTCTTAAAAGATGTGGGGAGGAATGGAGCTGTGGGTGTCAGTGACAACCTTATGGAAGGAATTCTTATTAGCTGGCAAAACTTAGACGTTGACAATCTTAAAGTTACTGTTGTGGTTCGTCACGATGGTGAAAATTTTAAGGTCGTAACAACAAGCAACAAAATCAATGTTAGTCTTAATAGAAACAATCTGACAAAACTGAGTTGGATTAATCTGACACATTTAGACCTTATAAGATTTTATTGTACTGATCAAATTTTGACGGATAGTATGATAACAACACTAACTGGTGTAAATTAAATTCTGTTATAAAACTATGGAGCAGACGACTTTGGTGTCAATGCCGATGTTAAACTTTATGATAAAAACCCCTCATTGTTCATTGATTTGTGGACAGACTGGTTGTGGAAAAACAATATTTGTCCTCGACCTATTACAAACAGTTTATCGTTATAATTTTGATCATATAGTAATTTTCTGCCCAACACTTAAATGGAACAAAGCATATCACGACAGAAGGTTTATATGGACGGATGATAAAATCTATTTGATTGATCCCAGCAATAAACTTAGCGAGTGCTTAGAACACTTTTATAGACAGTTTGAAGGAACTCAGACACTATTTATTATAGATGACTGTTCGGCAGAAAGAGACATAGTTAAAAAGAGAAACACTTTATCAAAACTGGCTTTCAGTGGAAGACATGCTGGGATAAGTGTGTGGATTTTATGTCAAAAATATAACTCAGTTTTAAAAGACTTTAGAGAGCAATTAAAGACAGTGGTTTTATTCCACATGAAAGATAGAGACGCATTTGATGAATGTATGCGTGAAAATGATGTTATTGAAGACGATCAAGAAAAACGAAGGATTAAGCAAAAACTAAAGTCTCAAAAGTTTTCTAAATTAGTGTTAAAAACAGATAATCCTACACATTATGTATGTTTGTAAAGTGTTTACTATTAGAGAACTATAAAATAGGCATTCTGGGTAAGCCAGCGGAGCAACAGCGAAACCGGCTTCAGCCGGTTGGAGCTGGCGGAGGTGGGTGAGCCAGAATGCCTATTTTATAGTTCTCTAGAGGAGTAGTCCAAAGGTGACACCGTCCGCTTTCCGTCCAAGTTTAACAATGGCGACGCGCATAGCCGAGTTGTTTTGGGCCATTTCGTCATGAAGTTGATGTAAACCAGCACAAAACAGCCACACACACATCGGAAATCCGTTGCTGCTGAAGGCATGACACTTCACCACAGTCTCTGCCAAACATAAGCACTGAACAACGTCACGATTTACTGCGATTCTGATTTAAACAAGAGAGAATATGTAGCACGTCTGCACTCAAGAACAGCTATTCACTTCCCCCAGATTGAGAGAGAGAGAGAGAGAGAGAGAGAGAAGAGAGCGCACATATACACGCGCGAGCGCACACCCACAAATACAGGCTCTCTCTCTAATTCACACACACACACACACACACGCGCGCGCGCGCGCGGCGCGCGCGCGCGCGGCGGGGAGGGGGTGATTAATAACAGAAGTTATGTGCAGAGTCATTTTGAAAACCACCCGCAAGGACACTAAAGCACAAATCTTAATCTCCACCGAAGACCGTGTCTCACACCTTTTGACCCCCTCCGTGACGCTGAAAAATATCGTCAGTGCAGTGTAGGTCTTCTCTTTCCATGTTCCATGCTTTAAAATGACACTGTGCATCTGTCAAGGTTTCGTTCTGTTACGGATGGTGTGCGGTGCGTGTTTTGCTGTCTGACTCCCACCTGAAGAAGTTTGGATGCGTGTACGTCTTTTTTGCCTACACACACCCACACCACACCAACACAGATAGCCAGGCAACAAGTAAAATGTTTACCTTTTTTGCTGCCTGAACCATCAAAACAACAAATATAAGCCACACAATAAGCACAAGTAGGCACATCAACTAGTTCACGCCACGACCAAAGGGCGCGCAACAACACTTGTGTCATATCAAACATATTGTGTCATATCAAACATATATTTTCCTTCTTGCACAGGCTACGCTGGCACCCGCAGCAGTGTCACCACAAACAGATCCTGCACTTGGCTGCGTCTTTCCCAAGTCACAGTCTTCACACAGATCAGAAGTCGCTCACGGAAGCTGTTCGTAGACGCCTTCCAGGGACTCCCACACAACAGAAAAGGTTCTCTCGTCGTCGTCCCGACGTAGTACGATGCCGCTCACGGAAGTAGTTCGTGGAGCCCTTCCAGGGACTCCCACACAACAGAAGAAACACACGTCATCTACAGACCACTGGGTCAGCCTCTCCATATCCCTCTGGATGGAGACAGCGACTGGGCACGGGCTCCACCCCACACCCGGTTGGCAGTCAGCTCCAGGTCGGACACAGAGCTTCACCGGCACCTGGGGAACCGATAGCTACCTTGAATACCTAGCCTACTTCCTACATGTTTATCGTTCTTGTTTGTCCTAGCAGTCACTCTTCCCATGACACATTTTACTGGAATTTGGGAGAAAAATACCCATAATAAAATCTACTAGGTTTCAATACAGTGGGTGCATTACAATAGAATAATTTCCTTGATTAACACCATGATTGTTTACATTGAAGGAAAGGATATCCATTCGTAACCCCTTCCAAAATACCAAGGATACAAATGATTACGTATAAAGGAACGATTCCCTTTTGTCCCTTTTTATCAAGAAAAGAATGTTTTTATCTTTTCATATCATCACTAGACGTGTCCAATTACATATAAAGGAACGATTTCCGTTCGTCCCTTTTTATCAAGAAAACAATGTTCATCATCATCACTGGATGTATCCAATTATATATCAAGGAAGGATTTCCATTCGTCCCTGTTTTTATAAAAAAATGTTTTTTCTATCTTTCCACAACAGGAATCAGAATATATTTTCCAATAATTTATGCACAATAATTTTCATTGCTATTTCCAGAGCTCACCAACACTCATATCATTACAACACTTTAAGGGAAAAGAAATGAAAAAAAAAACCCCACCTTTCTTCAATAATTCATTTATTCAGCTAGATTACTTTTTTTCCGATCACATATAAGTATATATATTCTTTCTTCTTTCTACTCACTCCATTCTTCTCATCAATCTGTAGGAAAAAAGCAACTTCGTTAGCACAAACCCTAACTTCCATTTAACTATTGGAACATACCTGACTACCAGCGTGGACCAGCCTTAAGTCTCCCTTCGGCTTGTCTGGACAAGTTGCTCGGCTGGTAGCTCTTCGGAGACTGAAGGGAAATCCTCGCTCACCCGACTAACACAAAACGCAGGTGAGTAGCTGTCAGGTAAGCAGGTCAACCGGTTTTCTAGGTTTATCTGTTCCGGTTCAACGTGTCCCCAAAATCTGGGACCGGGCAAAATGTGGTCCGTCAAACGTTCCAATGTTCTCCTTATCTAGAGTAAAGTATCCACGTCAATCATCCTGTGAATTAGGCACTTGTTTTAAGTTTACATTTTCTCTTCAGACAGTTGTTTTAAGTTTACATTTTCTCTTCAGACAGACTTTCATCTGCATACCACCACCACCACCACCACCACCACCACCCCACACACATATCCCCAGCCCTCAATGGTTTACAAGTATAAGCTGTGTTCAGTTATTCTGAATAGTGTCGACCAGTACATGGAATGATTTCACCTGCATTCTATTTGCTGAAACAAAACGACTGTCAAGATTCCATTCCTGCTCTCTCCTTAATGGAGTGACAAGAAGTTCTAGCCTGTCTTCCTATCAACAAGACATGTTGAAACGGGTTTCCCTGTTTTCCCCAGAGAGGTCACAGGCGAATTCCGATTGTGCACTTCCGATTGTGCATCTCCACAATCCTTGACTCGTAGATAAGTGTTACTGCATATAGCATACCTGACTGTATTTCGTGCATGCATTTCAGAGGAGCTTAGTTTCTATCGTTCTGGTCTGGGCATGCAGTATCCTCTTCAGCGCAAACGCAGGAGACCATCAGCTGCATCCCACTGAAGTCAGTCAGGAACTGGATGAACTATCCATTCTCAACGTGGTCATCAAACAGCTGAAAACTCTCCCAGAAATCAACGTAGTCATCACACAGCTGGACATTGGACATTTGAGAGATCGGTGGCATTCCCCAAGAAGTATAAAGAACTGTGGTCATTGACAGAAAACCCTGAGAGAACCAGGCTCCGTGAAATTCTGGCGTGCTGCTGATACAGGGCAGACTGCTGTTGGACTTAAGAGATGCAGTCATCATCACTTCGCTCAGAACGACGGAGAGAATTCAGTCTGCTCAAATTACGACAGTCAAGCTGCTCTCGACTGCTGGCCAGACCATTCAACAGACTTGTTTCACCATTGCTGTGGGAGAACTCCCTGAGACCCAGCGTAGCTTTGGAGCAAATTGTGACACAACTGTCATGGTCTCTGCCCTGCGTCTGATTAGGCAGAAATGTGGTGAAAGGAACAAAGATTTGTTTGCTACACTTGTTGAACTGACCATGACATGTAATGCTGTGAGCACTGCAGGGCTTTGGAGGACCCTTTAGAATTAGGCTGTCCTCCAAAGTTCTTCGCAAAGAGGCCAAACCAGGTAAGAGTAGCCTCCACCTACTCCTTTCCTAGAAAGTCATCGAGTGAATATGCACATACTGGCACACGCAGTGCCATAACACAGCTGAGCCAAACAAGAAGAAAGAACACCTCGAAGACAGAACATTTGAGCTGAGGGCAAGCGGGTGTATCTTTCTTCCTTAACTCCACTTAGAAGGAGAAAACCGGACATATATGCAACCCATTCGCTATCAAGATGCAGAGAGAAATACAACATGCCAGGCGATGATAGCGCCGGACTGTCAGCCTCAAAGGAGTCCAACAACTGGTAGTGGAGGGAGTCGAGAAGCTAAACGAAAGTGGTAACACTGGCAATCAACGTCCAGCCAGTCTACAAACCAGCCCCAAATACCAGTTACTCTAGTAGTCTCCACACAATAACGCTGTGGGCCTTAGAAAGAAGGAACCTAAACTTAAAGAATTCCTTAAAAGGAACATGACTGTGATCTGCATTCAGGAGATACACGGTTGGTCACCGATTCTCCATGAAAGAATATGAACTCTTCCAATACAACAGAGCTGGTGTCTGCAAGGGAGGAATCCTCACCCTGTTTAGAAACACCCTCCATGTAGCAGAAATCGGGAGATCAGCGGATGATACTGATTTTTGTGTTCGTAGAGTAAACGTATTTCTATCAATAAAAGAAATTCTTATAATCGAACGCTGCCACCACTTGACAAAAACCTGCACCACACACTCTTTATCTGAATATCATATCCTACTAATATCCTACTAATATCATACTATATCCTACTAATACCATACCATATCCTACCAACACCATACCATATCATTCTAATAGCTGGTGATTTCAACAGTCATTCGTCTCGTTTGGGTTTATTCTGATCCGGACAAAACGGGGAATTTAGTTTGAAAACTGGATGACATGCAACAGACTTATACTTGAAAACATATCGAACAAGAAACGGACGTGCGAGTCCGAGCAGTAGAAAGAAACTCGTGGAGAGCGTGGCAGCAGAGAGTCCTCAGAAGAGAAGCCCCCTTCAAGCAAGTGTTTCGGCCCTTATCTCCTGACACTCTAGGGGGGTTGGGCCACACCCGGTTCATGACTCCGGATGTCCCTCTGCTGCCCCTTTTTTTCCCATCTTGGGACGAGCCATGGCTGGGATTCGAACCCATGACCCTCTGGACATGCTCATTTTCCACTTAATGACTCGCACTTTAACCACTGAGCCACAGGGACACCTGATATTTGTAGGGAAATTAAGCCTTATGAAGTTCACTTTTGTTCCTCCTTGACCAGATCCAGCTTGAACACCTCTCTGCCGCTTCTGCCATTGCTTTCAGGGCTCTGGTTTTTTCCTTCCCTGCAACTGAGAGCTGTTTCATGAGGCTGTATGCAGACGTTCCTACAAACCCCCTAGCTCCAATTTCTGCAGTGAGGACTTTGACCTGATAGCCTTCTCTCCTCAGGCTGTTTGCCAGATCAGCATACTTTTCAGTCTTGTAGATTTGAGCTGCCTCCATTCTGTTCTCATATGGCACCGTGAGCTCGATCATGATCAGCTGCTTGGTTGACTTAGAGTGGACTACTATGTCTGGTCTCATGCCACTCTTGCTGATGATCTCTGGGTGACTCTTCCATTCTGGGAGGTCTGCAGTGCACTCCCAGTCATCTGCCCCGTCCAGCAGACTCTGCCTGCATGTTTCGAGTGGCACTGTTGTTCTTGGCCATGATTTGCTGCCTCCTGCCGTGAAGAATGTTGCGGGTGCTTTTGGAGTCCTGATTTTCCCTTTTGTGGTGTTGGTACTAGCCCAGACTACTTGTACAATTTCTCTGAGCACTTGGTTGTGCCTCCATGTGTACCTTCCTTGAGCCAGGGCTACTTTACATGAGCTTAGGACATGCTCCACTGTTTGTTTTTCATGGCAGAGGGGGCATGCAGGATCGTCTGTTTTCCCCCACTTCACCAGGTTTGCATTTGAGGGCAGAAGGTCATATGCAGATCTGAGAATGAAGCTGATCCTGAGAGGGGCCATGTGCCAAATGTCATTCCAAGTGAGACTTCTTTGGAGTGCATTCTCCCACGTTGTCCATTGCCCTTGCTGGCTCTGCTGGACTGCTTTTTGGAGTCTTTTTTGGTCTTCTTCTTTTCTCATCTCCTGAATCATCATGTCTCTTTTGGCTTTTCCTTTGGCCTTTGACCACCATTCAGTTTTGGTCACCCCCAGTCCCTGTCTGTTGGTCTGTGTGTGTCCTGTTATTTCTCTGATCTTGAGACTTTCTTTTGCAGAATCCATCGCCTCTTGAACTTTCCATTTTCTGCCTGTCTTCAGCTGGGGCTTAATTGCTTCTACCACCTTGTCTCCTGAGTCCTCCAGCATGCTTTGAAGTCTGATCTTCCCTGCTTTGTATTCCTCCAGGATGGATTTCAGGGGTAGTTTCAGCTTTGCTTGGCGACAGTACAGCGCTATGTCAGTCAGACAGGGTGGGACACCAAGCCATTTCCTTGTGAACTTGTTGATTTTGGCTTCCATTGCCTCCACTAAGCTGGTGCAGATGTCGTATATCATCAGAGGCCATAGCAGCTTTGGTATCAGCATGAACTGCAGACACCAGACCTTGTATTTGCCAGGGAGCCCACACTGGTCAATGGTCTCCAAGCCTTCCTCCGCCATCTGCTTGGTTTCCTTTGCTCTTTGTGTGTCTTTCAGCGTATCATCATACCATCTTCCAAGGCTCTTGACTGGTTCTTCTGTGACTGTTGGAATGGCCTGGTTGGCAACACTGAAGACCACAGATCCGGCCACTTTTCCTTTCCTCAGTGAGAGACTCCGTGATTTCTTTGGCTTGAACTTCATTCTGGATGAGGCAACTATGTCGTCCAGCCTCTCCAGCACATGACGTGTCTCGTCTTCTCTGGATGAAATCACTGTAGTGTCATCCATGAAGGCCTTGAGAGGAGGCATCTTGTATCCATCGCCAAGGTCTGTTTGTCTCGCGTTGTTTGTTGCTGCTTTCAAGATGAGTTCCATTGCCAGCACGAACAGTATTGGGGAAATTGCACAGCCCATTGCAATACCCACTTCCAAGTTGATCCAGTCTGTTGTGTACTCCTTGGTAGAGAACCGCATTGAGAAGCCATTGAAGTACTTCTTGAGCATGTCGCGGATGTTCTTTGGCACATGGTACATCTCAAGAGCCAACTGTATCATCTCATGGGGCACAGATCCATATGCGTTTGCCAGATCAAGCCACACTACGTCCAGGTCTCTCTTTTCTGTTTTTGCTTTTTGGATTGCGTCCCAGATCATTGTGGCGTGTTCTACACAGCCCGCCACGCCTGGGATGCCACCTTTCTGGACTGACACATCCAAGTACTTGTTTTCCATCAGGTACTTGGTCAGTCTTGCTGCCATGACAGAGAAGAAGATTTTCCCTTCGACATTCAGTAGTGATATTGGCCTGAACTGGCTAATGTCACTTGAGTTTTGCTCTTTGGGGATGTACACACCATCTGCCGTCATCCACTGGCCGCTGATCTTCTGGTTTCTCCAAGCCGATCGCAGCAGCCTGTGGAGCCACTCCAGCACCTTGGGACATTTCTTGTAAAGCTGGTAAGGTATTCCGTTTGGCCCTGGTGATGATTTGGCTCTGGCTTTGTCGACCACCTTCTTGATTTCCGCCAACGTTGGAGGCTTGCCATTGAACTGTTCCTCAGGGTTGGTTGGCCACACCAGACCTTGAATGTCGAGTGGTGCTTTGCTCTGTGGGTCAGAGTATGTTTTCCTCAGATGCTGCTCAAGAACTCCTTTGTCCACACTTAGGGTCCCAGATTTTGGCTGCTCAAACAGTGTTCTGGCAAACTGGAAGGGGTCTCTGAAGAAGCGCTCTTGTGTCTTCTTCTTTTTGCTCTTCCTCTTCCTCGCAGATTCCGCTTTGCTGAGGGCACTGTGTTTTTCTTTCAGGTCTTTCCACAGTTTTTCCAAGCCTTGTTTTTCAGCTGGCAGTGCGGTCTTCATTTGCATCTTGAGGTTTTTCTTTTGGACCCTGATCTTGTCCATCTTTTCTTGGCGTCTGGATTTCTTTGGAGGTGTTTTCTCTTTGGGTAGTTTTGCTCCATAGGCGTCTCTACATGTGGCATACACAATGTCCCCATATGTGGCTAGTTTGTGTTCCAGGGTGCTTTTCCCTATCAGTGCATCGAGTCTTTGGACGATTTTTGCATCCAGTTTCTCCCAATCTTCAGTTTCGTTTGCTCGTGGCAGGTTGAGTTTCAGGCGCCTGGCATCGAGGGCCTGTGCAAATTCCTCATCCGAACCAACAGCGTGGATGTCCTTGGCACTGTGGTTTAAATCCTGGCCTTGGTCTTCCGACGTCTTATCTGCTGATGCAGTGCGCTGCTGCTCATTCAGATGAGTCTTCACACATCCCATCTTTGTTCTGTGGATCTTCATGCCACGGGTGGTAGCGAAACGCTTTCCACAGACACATGGATATTCCATTTGGTCCATGTTCATAGTCCGTTTGGGATTTGCAGTCATGATTGGTTGAGCACCGATGGATTCATCATTCTCTCCCCCTTTCGGTGAATCCTGGGAGCATCTTTTCCTTTTATTTTTAGTAGCCACATGTTTAAGGCAAAGTGGGGAGCCAGCCCACAGAGCCCTTGGTTCTGGTCTTTCCCAGTGTCCTCCGGTCTTTCCCGGACGTCCTCCGGCCTATTCCCGGAAGTCAATGGTTTACCCATGCATCAGTAGAAAGAAACTCGTGGAGAGCGTGGCAGCAGAGAGTCCTCAGAAGAGAAGCCCCCTTCAAGCAAGTGTTTCGGCCCTTATCTCCTGACACTCTAGGGGGGTTGGGCCACACCCGGTTCATGACTCCGGATGTCCCTCTGCTGCCCCTTTTTTTCCCATCTTGGGACGAGCCATGGCTGGGATTCGAACCCATGACCCTCTGGACATGCTCATTTTCCACTTAATGACTCGCGCTTTAACCACTGAGCCACAGGGACACCTGATATTTGTAGGGAAATTAAGCCTTATGAAGTTCACTTTTGTTCCTCCTTGACCAGATCCAGCTTGAACACCTCTCTGCCGCTTCTGCCATTGCTTTCAGGGCTCTGGTTTTTTCCTTCCTGCAACTGAGAGCTGTTTCATGAGGCTGTATGCAGAGCATAAGTAACAGGCTCCCGTAGATGTTGCCATTGCAAGGGAAGAGATCCACAAGATTTCTGACTGACAGGTGAAGGACCAGCTACGTTGGGGTGACCAAGCCCGTGTCCTACCAGAGTTGTCCCTGGCAGAACAGTCTTCTCTAAAGGGAAAATGACTCAGCTAGAATTATTAAACTTAATATTCTGAATTCCTTCGCCTACACAGACTCTGCTCTAGTGAAGAAGATTTCACTGTACAAGCAGCCAAAATGTCTGATTTTTTTCACCAACCGTGGCTACCCCAGTGCCGTCATCAGTCATGCTCTCAGCTGCACTGCAGCTAAATCCAGAACATCCGCTCTGGAAACTAAGCCTCCCAAAGACACAGACAGACTCACTGCCTGCCTTCCCCTCCATCCTCACACTCTGCCCATCTGCAGGATCCTGAAGTCTAACTGGCACGTAGTAGAAAATCATAAACCTGCCTTTGAGACCAAACCAATGATCACTTTCAAACGTGACAAAAACCTCAAAGACCTACTGGTGCGCTCCAAGCTGAACAAAATCTCCACTCCTAAGCCACCAGGTACTTTTACCCTGTTCCAAACCCAACTGCAAAATCTGCTCTCTCAACAAACCAGACACCATCCTACGTGGCCCCAATGGCTCATTCACCATTAAACGCACTTTCTCCTGCCAGAGCCACAACATTGTGTATGCCATCCACTGCCAGTTTGTATGTAAGTGAGACATCTCGCACACTTGAGACACGCATCTCTGAACACTTGGCCGACATCCGCCACCATCGGCCCAAACCAGTCACTGTACACTTCAGCCAAGCCCAACACAACATCAACCTTGTCAAAGTCCTGGCACTTTGGCAATCAAAGAGTGACACCTTGGAACGCCTTATGCAGGAATCTCATCTTATTGCCAAACTTGGCACCCACCATCCTCATGGCATCAACACCCAAAGTAGTATGTACCATTCCACCTCTGCAGCTCCAACCTGCAATATCCTCCACCTACACACACCCATACTACCATACCTCCCACTGTTTACCTCAGACATAAGTTGAAGCTATCATCCCTTTCCCTTTTCCTACACTCTCTGAGTCTCTCCACTTGCTACATCAATCTACTTACCCCCCCCCCCCACCTCGAAATGATGGGTGTAGTGGTGTTGGTGGGGATGGCGATGGCTGGGGGTGGAGGTGGGAGGGGGGGGAGTGAGTTAGGCTGACATTACAAATGGAACACACACACACACACACACACACACACACACACACACACACACACACACACACACACACACACACACTAAATAGAATACTAGCTCCTTCATGGTTGGTCGTTTCTATCCTTTTCCGAGCGCTACTGTTTTTGCTCGTGTTGCTACTATCATTATTATCATCATTCAACCGACCTGTCTGCTGTTGTTCATTGAGCATTTCAGCTCTTTTCCACCTAATATTATCCTTACTAATACTACTTAAAACCATTAATACTGTATCACTGTCATCATATTATCATTATCATTACGGTTATCATCATCACCATCATTATATCATTACAACAATACTGATGTCATTGTTATTATTACCATCATTATCATTTTTACCATTATACTTTCAATTATTATGTCCTATTTTCACTAATCCCATCGCAGGCATCAATTTTAGAATTAAAATAGTAGTAATAATTAGATACAATAACTTATTTATTAAGAGAGAGAGAGAGAGAGAGAGAGAGAGAGAGAGAGAGAGAGAGAGAGAGAGAGAGAGAGAGACTGATTGTGTGTAGCTGTAAATATGTTGCCTCTCCCCTCCCCCACTTAGTATGTAAACCCATCCCCTTCTTCCCTCCACCTTCATAGCATCAACACCATAAAGTAACATGTGCCTATCCATCACTGCAATTTCAACCCATCATATCCTCAAACAACCCGCATACTACCATATCTCCCACTGTTTACCTCACACATAACTTACAGCTATCTTCCTTTCCCTTCTCACTATGCTTTTTCTATTTCTCACATCAGTCTATTGTTTATTCAGATACTTGTCCACTCCATTTTCTTCATTTGGTTTTCTTTTATTTTCACATACTATTTCCTCTACAAGAGCTTCTGTTCCATCTACCCTCTTTCCTGTGCATATGTTGTGTAGATGTTTGTAACTATGTGGAAACACAAACACATCTACATCCACCCCCCCCCCCATATATATATATATATATATATATATATATATATATATATATATATATATACATATATTGTATCTTTTTATTTCATTTTATTTACATATCTAATCGGTATACCGTTTGTTACAACTTCATAACTATTACTAATATTATATTTACTACTATCATTAATATCCTTATTATTCTTTACAATATTTTTGACATTCCAGCTTACCACTTTTTCAGATAGGAGGATCACTATCAATACTGTATAGTTACACTCACAATTATTAAGAAAACTATTAATACACATATTATTATTAATATACCTATTAGATTCCATCTTTCCCATGATTTATACCTTCTATCTCCTTTCTGTTCTTCCTGTCCTCCCCTCTCACTCCTCCCGTTGGTTTTTGTTGTTGTTGTTGTTGTTGTTGTTGTTGGGTGTGTGTTTTAATCCCCTTAGTATTAGTATTATACCTTTAGTATCATTACTATTTATAAAATTGTTGATTTTTTAATTATTATTTCTATTTATACGATTGTCATATTATTTTTTTAATCATGTATTTATTTGTTATTATTTTTATTTTTCATTTTTTATTTATTTTATTTTATTTTTTCACAGTTTATGTTTCATTTATTTATTTATTATCATTTTTAATTTATCTATTATGGTTATTAGAAAAATGTATTTTCTAAACATATTTCTGTATCATGCTTTTATTACCGTTTCCTTCACAATACTTGTTAGTAGTATCATCAGTAATACTATTGTTAGTATTGATCTTACCACCACTAGCATTAACATCACCATCGCCATCGCCACTAGGACTGTTGCCACGGCAACCATGCTGTTTAAGAATCCTCTAACCCACTCTCCGTTCTTCCATACTACAGCTGCTATTGCCTTATTATCACCAAAAGTAGTAGTAATCCTGTCTGAATTTATTTTTTCAATATTTTGACCTTTATCAGTATTCCTATCACTAATATAATTATCATAATTACTACCTTGACTCACACATTATCTCCCTTCTAACAGCCTCGTTTTCATTCAACGCCTACCTTGCACTGAAGAGATCTAAGCTAAGTGATAACTCGTTCATTTTCGTTGTCCTATTTGTTTGTGTCTTGCCTGAAGAAGACCTAAGTGGTCGAAAACGCGTCGTGTTTTGTCTTGTGACTCATTTGTCCACGTTTCTCTTGGCGGTTCGCTAACATTTATTTAAGATTTGTTTGAATTTCCGCCTGCAGTCGTCTCACTTTGCAACTACATCTTCAATAAATCAGTTTGTGTTATTGATATTTCTAAATAATGATATTTGTAAGTAATGTTTCAGGTGTTCTCATGACACCACATGTACCTGTACATTTTAGATGAATTACTGTAATGTACACCGTGTTGATTCCCCTGAGAGAGAGAGAGAGAGAGAGAGAGAGAGAGAGAGAGAGAGAGAGAGAGAGAGAGAGAGAGAAGACCAGACCAGAGCAGACCAGACCAGAGCAGACCAGAGCAAAGTAGAGCAGAAACAATAAGTAACGTGAATATGCTGAATGGTTTTAACCGCAAAATCTGCGTGACAGTTGTGTCAGAAAGCCGAGGTGGGGGTTTGGGGGGGGGGGGGGGGGTACACAGTGCACAAGGCGTGTTCAGGGTACACAACGCCTTCCTGTTTTATCTACATTTCTCCTGCTTACCGGTCCCAGCTTTCCGATATCTCTCTTTTCCTACTTTCACTTTTTTTTCTTAACCCCCCCCCTCCCCCATCTCCACTCCCCACTTACTTTACCTTCTTCATTGTTGCTTGCTGATATGCAAATAGGTTGATAGTGTTTAAAGTAAAGCTACATATAACAACCACATGGTATCACCACCACACACCAACTGATTGCAAGAAAGTCAGACACACTCGTCACATCACCACTCCATATATTCTATAATCAAATTATTATAACACGTATTCATGACATACACTTAACATTCATCGCATTACCGCAGGAAGGTTTCATCAAAATGCGAGACAAATACTCGCAAAATTACAGTATGCAAATCACAAAATGCCTATGAAGTTATCAACACGAAGCTAAAATGTTGGACTTGCATTCGACTGGCATTCGACGCACAAGGATTTGGTGTTCAGTCTCTGGACACTTAATGGCAGAGCTTCAGCGACAAAAGACCCAAACGTGCAATCTGTTGTTGCAATTCTGGGATGCACTGAGCAACTTAGCTAGTTAAACGCCACATCTTAAACAAGAGTTGTTGGTGGGAGGGCAGATCTTAGAGATTCAGGGCCCTGTAATGATGAGGTCAGTGCCTACCCCATCTACTGGCCACATGACCATCTTCGTCTCTCAAGGGGAAGAGGTACCCTTTGACAGCTGAATGGACTGGGGTGGTCTCTGTCAAGTGAGGGTCAAATCCATCGGCCAGACCCGGTTGTTGTTTACTCTCAGTGCTTAGCAGCAAAACATTAACCAACTGCACTATCATTCCTCACACTATAGCATCTTAAGACTTTTGTCAAAGTGAAAAAATAGATTTAAAGGAATTTGAAGTGACACCACCAGTTAACATTGACAAACAAACTACATGACAAAACAGCGCGTTTCGACCTCTTAGGTATTCAGGTAAGATAAACAGCATTTAGGACAATGAAAACGAAGAACAAGCAGCCACTTATCTTTTCATATTCGGCGCAAGATGGGCGTTTCCTCCTTACAGAGTACATTAGAATAATTCTGGATAATTCTGAGCTAAAATGTAGGTGAAATGCAGTGATGACTGAACACACCAAACTCACTTATCGTTGACAACTTGAGGTCTGGAATGACTTATTTCGTACAACAAAGTACTGGAGACGTATGGTGAAGCAGTGACACTGTTCTCTCCGCAGCTGCTGTTTGGGGTGCAGTACAGGGTATAATGTGGCTGTGCTTGTTGAACTGTTTGTTGCGCTCTCTCTCTCTCTCTCTCTCTCTTCTCTCTCTCTCTCTCTCTCTCTCTCTCTCTTCCTCTCTCTCTCTCTCTCTCCTGTGTGTGTGTGTGTGTGTGTGTGTGTGTGTGTGTGTGTGTGTGTTTCTCCCTTCCTCCTTTGCTTCCTTCCTTTCTTTCTTTCTTTCATTATCTTTCTTTCTTTCTTTCTCTTTCTTTCTTCTTTCCCATACCAAACCTT
>CM065728.1:68989794-68999794 GCA_033310375.1 Conus canariensis | reverse complement strand
CACCATCACCCAGTATTGAAGAAAACTTGAAGTGACTTGCTCGAGAACTGTAAGGTGGTGTCCAAGTGTGTGTGTGTGTGTGTGTGTGTGTGTGTGTGTGTGTGTGTGTGTGTGTGTGTGTGTGTGTGCGTGTGTGTGTGTAAACCTGGCCAGGTAAGAAGTCTTTTTAGTTTATACCCAGTTTTTGGAAGTATTGATCTCTTGTGTTTTGATTAATCTTTTTGTGTATTTGGATTTTTCATGTGTAAGTATAATTAGCGTAGAAAATGTAATTGTTTTGTTCTCAGTCGTGTTAGGAAAGAAGGAAATTCGTGACAACTGATTCCGAGAGAAAGGTGAATGGTTGGTGGGTGCATGAGTGCGCATATGTGTGTATGAGTGCAGAGATAACCTTGGTGTGTTAAGCCTGGCTAATACATCAACTTAGTTCACTTAAGCAATACCATCACGGTTTTCCCTGTCATGGACAGAAGTAATAAACAAAATCCGAGACAAATGGACAAGGAAGTAATAAACATCATTTCAAACAAACATACTCTAATACTCAGAGCAAAGCACCACCTAACAACTAAGATTCTGTGTGGCTTGCAGAACCAGAGAAAAATGTGTTCAACAATCAGCTACCGGCACTGGCTTAAGCTAAAGAAAACATCTTAGAAAGCCAGAGCCAAGACATCTCCAGAAACTAAGGGATTGTTTTGGCTGCTGGACAGGAAATCCTCGCAAGTCCTCCTGTGGATCTACAAATTGAGATGATCAGGATGGAAAGATCAACCACCAATGGATGACAGCTGATGATGCGTACATTCCCAAGGAGCAAAACATTAATGACAACAACCACTTAAGACCAATATCACCGCTGAACGTTGAGAGAAAACATCCTTTTTGTGTCATGGCGTGAAGGCTGAATAATACCCCAATAAAATGGGTTCTTCAGTATGTCAGTCCACAAAGGATGTTTCCTGGTGGTGTTCGGCTGTGTGAAGCATGCCACAAGATTTTTGTACCGATCCAAAGAGCTGAGGTATAGAAATGTGATCTCAATGTGGTGTGGCAAATACATATGAAGCAGTTCTACAAAGATGATCCAGCCGGAACTAAAAATATAACATGTTCCAGAGAACATCCAAAGAATGTTGAAAACATTTTTCCATTATTTGCCAGTGGTTTTCCGATAAGGTAGTACACAGCAGACTGCATTATTGTTGTTCAGACTGGCATAGCAATGGGCTGTGCAGTTTATCTAATATTGTTTGTGTTAGCAATGGATGCCATCATGAAATTAGCCATGAGCTGTAGAAGTTCAACAGAGTACTGGAATGGATACTGAGTGCCCCCTGTACAAGTCTCCGTGGATGGCACGACAGTCCTTTCAACTAAGGAAGACACAACACACAAAATAGTGAACCAGTTAGAAGGGTTGATCCCTTCATCCAAGATATTTCAAACAAAAACAGAAACCACATGGATTGGAAAGCATTTCAGGTACGAAAGATGGAAAGGAAGCCAAGCAAATGGCAGAAAAAGCCCTGCAGATAGTAGACCATTCACTCTCTTGCAAAAGCAATATCTAGTGCCAGCATTTCATGATGATTTCGAAGCTCCCTGGCCTCTACTGGTATGCAGTATCAGCAGTATCACAGTAGAATCAGTGGACGTCTAAACTAACAAATATACAATTTGGTGTCCAATCTGTTTTCACCACCATTGCGCTCTACTGTTGACAAGCAAAACTGAAACTACCGTGAAATCTATCCTGGAAGAATGCAATCTGGAAAAGGCAAGATTACTAATCCACACAGTTTCATTTTCATCAAGGAGGTGTCACTGCGAGTGGACTAGTCCATATACGCTATATTACATCCGCGGAGTTTCTAGACCACACTTCGCATAATTGAAAGTTGACAGGTACATGAATTAAACACTAAGAAGAGCGAATTTAAGAAGAGGATCTCATGGCTACGACTTAGCAGATGTCTGACCTAAGCATTAGACCATCGCGCTAGTCAGACCTTGGATACAAACCTACACATTATCCACTCAGTACAACAGAAACTGCAACGCTCATGACCAGCAATAATTTGCTGTGAGTTTGACCCAGTGGAATTATCCTTACAGAGCGTGAACATGTCCACGTAAGTTTAATGGAATCTTGTTTTGTTTTGGTTTGGTTTTGGTTTTTAAATAACTTGCGCTTTGATCTGGTACCTGCAAACTTAATTACTTTGAACGGTGAACTGACGTGATCCAGATTTCCAATGCTTGACATTTTTTTTCACTGTAAGAGGACAATCCGTCTCTTAGTATACTGAGAAGCATAATTCCGCACGTCATGCACACAAGTTCCACGGGAAAAGTTTGATTTGTTGCTCCTTTTACGACCCATTCCTCAGTTGGTGGGAGTGTGACCCACCTTTCCACAGCGACGTTTCTCGTGCAGCACGTGCCAGCGAACAGACAGCGCCAGAAGCAAAAAGCCGAACTGGGCGACAACTCAGTTCAGAGTGTATATTGCGTCGCTTTCTTTTCACGTGATAAACACACAGTTAACCCCATAAAATGCCGCAACCAGAACGATTTTATCACACTGCAAGAAAATACCACGGCTAGACAACAACCAGCGAAACCGCACTGTTGGGATGCTGAGGGCCGGTTCATCTGTCCGACAGGTGGCAAGAGCCATGAATGCCCACCACACCACTATCTACCGCCTACAACAGCACTTGGCAGCCACCCAGTCAGTTTCTGACCGTCCTCGACCAGGCGCACCCGGAGTGACGACTCAGAGACAAGATCGAGCCATTAGCCTTTCCCACCTCAGGAACTGATTCCTGACTGCTGCTGCCACCACTAGAGCAACTTTGGGGGAGTGTGGGGGACCCATCAGCAGCCGCACCGTCAGACGACGCCTGTCACATGCGGGAATCAGGTGTCACAGGCCCTACGTTGGCCCTGTATTGACTGACTGACACAGGCAGGCCCGGCGCCATTGTGCAGCAAATGGTGCGTTCCTGGGAAGACGCGCATGGAGGAATGTCATCTTCTCTGACGTGTCACGTTTTTGCATGAGCCACGCTGATGGGAGAATCAGAGTTTACAGGAGACGAGGAGAACGGTATCATGACCCTTGTGTTAGGCAGCTCGACCTGTTTGGCAGCCCTTCAGTGATGGTGTGGGGTGCCATCAACGCCAACTTTAGATCCCAGCTCGTGATCGATGGCAACATCACGGCACAGCGTTACATGAACCACGTTCTCCAGCCTGTCCTGCTTCCACTCCTGGATCACCATGGTGGACGACGCAGATTTGTGTTCCAGCATGATAATGCTACACCTCACAGTGCCCGGATGACCCGTCAGTTTCTGCAGCAGAATGGAGTGGAGGTGATGCCCTGGCCATCCCTGTCACCTGACATGAACTGCATTGAGCATCTTTGGGACGTGCTCGGCAGGAGAGTGGAGCAGCATCAGCCGAGGCCCAAGCCGAGAGGTGAAATGATCGCCGTTCTTCAGCATCACTGGGTCAACATTCAGCAGGTGCAAATCCGACGTCTCGTGCAGTCCATGCCTCAGCGTCTTCGAGCGTGTGTAGCTGCCAATGGTGGATACACCAGATATTGACAGAATCATCTCTTTTGAAAGATGGTTATGCTGTGCAATAACCATGTTTGACAGTTGTTCATGAATTTGATTCAGGTCGTTTTTTTCTGTTCACACATGCCCTTTTCAATCACATATTCTGACACAGACTTGGTTTGTTTAAGCTGTTACCAAGTTTCCAATTAAATAACTGACAAATGAGATTTTTGTGCATGATTTTTTATGTTTGTGCGGGATTTCTGTCTCTCAGTATATAATACCTTTTAAAGATAGCCATATTAGAGTTGTAGACCTATATTCGGAATTGACAACTGTAAAACATTCAATCTACAACTACAACATTCCTGTTTTTGTAGACGCTGTCTACTGCTTCGTCGGTTGCCATGGCTTCAGGTTCCTCCCACAAAGATAGGAGGGATTACGCTACCAACACTCAAAAATGCGAACACTCGTCCAGTAACAAGAATGTTGACGACAAAGGAACCAAAATGACCTTGACCCACAAACTGATGCTGTGCGGGCAGTTTGTGGGCATGGAAGCGACCATGAACTTTCAGCAGATATACACTGTGCCTGTGAGTGATGATGATCATGACTATTCTGAACATAATGATAAATATAAAGAGTTTGATGAACATGATGGATTAAGAACTAGAACAGAGTGTAGGAGTTGATGTTTTCCAATACATGACAGTCTATTGATGTAATTGAAGTTAGCGTGCGATGTTTGGCTACATGCGTGCGTGCGCGCGCGCGCGCGCGCGCGTGTGTGTGTGTGTGTGTGTGTGTGTGTGTGTGTGTGTGAATTCTGACGCTGATTAGATAAGCTACTTCTGATGATGAGATAATGTGGATCGTAATGGAACATTGCTGCTTTGCGGTATTATTGCTAACGCTGATTAGATAAGAGACTGCTGATGATAAGATAATAAGGATCGTAATGGAATGTTGCTGCTTTGGATGATGCCTACCCGTGTACCTGCTACATATCTTTAAACTTGCCTCATCATGCCACTTTCCTTTGTCCCCATAGGCTCTGCAGAATCTTGGGATGCCCCTCAGTCTGACCTACATCATCGGCCTGGTGTCTGGTCCCTGCTCCATCTTCCTTCTTCCTCCTCTGGGTTGGCTCATCGACAGGGAAGACAACTCTCAGCGCCGGAAGTTCGCCTCTATAGTGTTTAGTGCTGCTCTGCAAATTGCAGGAATTCTGTGTGTGCTTTCAAGCAATGCTCTGCATCTGAGGCATCTGCTGGATTACAATGCTACCACCCACGTGGACAGTGTGTCGCGTGAGACTCTCAACAGTTCTGGTTCCCCTGACTTGGACCTGAACGTGTCGGTCAGTGAGTCTGGGGGGACCATAAGCTGGTTTGATCCCAAAGAGACCATTGACTTCTTTGCAGAATCTGACGGAATGAAGCGAACAACATATAATTCATCTGAAGTGAACATCGGTATCAGCACATACGTGAGTGATTCATTTCTTTCTGTTTAGAATTCAGTGATTGATACGTTACAACCTACATCTATGTCGATTGTTCTGTCCGTTGCATCTGTATGTATGTCTCGTAATCAGCGGATTGTACAGATACGTTTTGATCTTTATTTCAGATGCAGTTGTAAATACAGATAAAGTACATCACGCCAAAGTGAGCATGTTCTTTATTAAGCTATGGTTTATTTTCTTTATAAATCGTAATATCACTCAGCATTCTCTGCTATTTGAAATATGCTTATATATGCATTGGAAGCACGTTAATTGTAAAATACTGCCACCAAATATTTTATGAGCTTTTCCGCACAGAACACTGTTAGCTGTCCTTAGAACACTATAATGCGAAATGGAACCGCCTGGACTGAAGGCCAGCCATCACGTCGGTGTCTTTGTTTTTGTGTTCTCAACAAACGACGAACATTTTGTAGGAAATGAAGTCCACACAGGCTTTGTCCACAAAGTATCAAAGTCGCAGTCATTTCTTGCTTCATGGGCATTTTTGAGAGAAGGCCGATAACTTCAGTATTTTCTTTCATGAACCACAAAGCTGCCAAACGTCTAAGAATCCCCGCTTTCCGTGACAGTCAAAAGCTGCTAACCAGGATGATATTGCCTGTTGTGAACCATACTCATGTTAGTCCAAAACACTAAAGAACGTTCACTGAATCATACTATTTGTATTTTTTTTAATGTGTGTGTGTGTGTGTGTGTGTGTGTGTGTGTGTGTGTGTGTGTTGAACAGCTGAAAACAGAGATGGACAAAATCAGCGTTTAAGATGATCTGTTTCTCCTTGTAGACCTCAGATTCATACACCTTCTCCCCCACCCCCACCCCCACCCCCACACCTTGTTTGCTTTAGTAAACAGACAATCTTCATCGCCAAGGTTTTGTTTTCTATTTCCTCGTATTTCGTTTGTGTTTCTTTAATTTGTCTGGGTTCATGTCCAGTCACTTCGGATACTGTGGTTACAGAAAACAATAACTACATGAAAGTATAACAGTTTTACCCTCACTCGTTTTGGTTTTCTTCATATAAACATTTTCTCCTGTGTATAAATAGTGTTAACATGAAAAGAAATCTTAAAGAAGGCGGGTGATATAAACAGTAAATAACAAAAAGAAAAGACTAATGTATCCCTAAGGTAAAGCAATTGCATTCGAATAATACAAAACTTATGCTGTCCCGACAATATTGTAGCTGGCACAGATGCATACACGAGACAACATGAATTTTTAAAAAAGTCAAATAAAATGTCAAGGTTGTCCATTCACACTTTGATGACAAGAAAACAGCAGATGAAATTAAAAAATCAAACTAAAACACTCTTGATCATTAATTCATATGTGAAAGGACATTTTCAGTGAACCAAGGAGACGTAAGAATTTAACGTCAAATATAGAGGGGAGCGATTGTCTTATGGTGAGACACATGCCCCAAACTTCAAACAATTCCTGGTTTCAGACCCATTCACCTAGCACGTGATGTGAACATACAGAGCAAGCAAGGAAATATCTTGAAGAAAGGAAGTGCCAAGCTTGTACATACAGTCAGAGCTGACACATGAACGTCGCAACACCTGAAGAAATGAACAAACTACAAGTTCATATTTATTGAAGACTGACCGGTGCCTTCTGAGCGTGATCCTTTTCAAATACAACACACTCCAAAACTAAAATAAAGCGTTTAACATCGGTATCATGAAAATGGAAACAAATCTGAAATGGCGTGTGACACCTTAATGTCTTGGCTGAACCAGGCACGTTTTGCCCGTATAGTGCACCAAGTATGAAAAAGTCGCATGCACATAGCTCCGAACTCAATGCTATGTCACCTTGCACAAATACAGACACAAGGAACGCGTAACAAATAAGGAAACTACCTTTAAAAAACAGCAAGTTCCAAGCTTCACCATATACCCCGAAAATACACCTACACACTCGGAACAAAAACTGTAGGAACACGAATCAGCATTTATTGATCAATGTGGTTCGTTTTCTTCGTTTTCAGCGATGCCCCACAGAATGTATAACAGAAAAATTGGTTTTTTTCCTCGTATGTCAGGTGCAATTCTAAAAGTTTGTTAAAGGGAAAACCGACAACAACAACAACAACAACAACAACAACAACAACAACAACCATACGCAAAAAGAAACGAACGAAAAAACGAACGAACGAACGAACGAACACACAAACAAACAAACAAACGAACAAAAAGGTGTGGGAAACGAAGACTTCCAACCCAACCCACCCCTCCTTGTACCCCCTTTGAAGTGATCCGTTGCATTGGTGTAATCAGACTAAAACTGATTTAGGCGCAGATTGTGAAAGAAACATTTTGCCTGAAAGTCTTGCAATTCTCCATTTTCAGGTGCCCTTCAAAGCTGGTCTGGGGATGTTGGGGTTCCTGTTCATGGACTTGGGGTTCGATTGTTGCAACAGCTTCTTAAAGGCTTTCATAGTCAGTTGCAGCCCACGTAGAGAGCAGACATCCTTGATCTTGCTGGGGGTCGTCATGGGGTCAGTGGGGGGAGTGACCAACGCCATTCTGGGGATAATAGATTTCACTTCTGTTCTGGGGCTTAGTTCCATTGAAGGGTGAGTGTGTGTGTGTGTGTGTGTGTGTGTGTGTGTGTGTGTGTGTGTGTGTGTGTGTGTGTGCGTGCGCGCGCGCGTGTGCGTGTGTACCTGCATCTGTGTGTCTGTGTCTGCGTGCGTGCGTGCGTGCGTGTGTGTGTGTGTGTGTGTGTGTGTGTGTGTCTGAGTGTGTGTGTGTGTGTGTGTGTGTGTGTGTGTGTGTGTATGTGTGTGTGTGTGTGTGTTTGTGTGCGTGTGTGTGTGTGTTTGTGTGTGTGTGTGTGTGTGTGTGTGTGTGTGTGTGTGTGTGTGTGTGTGTGTGTGAGTGAGTGTGTGTGCGCTCGCGAGCATGAATCTGTGTCTATGTGTTCACTATAACAAATTCCAACTAACGTTATGTTTAACATGTTCAAACGAACGCAAGTAATATTTTCTATTTAGATTATCTCAAGCAGAACAAAATGTTTTTAGTTCAATAAACTGCACGTCAGCTAATAACGATCACATGAAAAGTTTAAATCGTGTGTTCACCCCAGTAACACCAGTTCCATTCCCTTCAAACTTTGTTATCTGGAACCGCTACGGATCAACCTAGCATGGGTGCGTGACTTTGTTTCCTCTTTGTTTTGTTCCAGCGCTAAACTTACCATACAGACCAGTGTTCAAGGTCTGCTCCTCATCGTGATCATCACCACTGGACTTCTCTTCACCTTCTGCACAGGCCGGAAACAGCTGCGGGACTTAAAGGAAGGCAGAGCAGGAACGTGCCCCGGAGAGGTTTCCGAAAGCAGAAACGAAACTGACTCCACCAGACTGCACGAAGACAGCACTCGCTCTGACAGCAGCAAGTCTGATCCAAAGCCAGACAGTATGCAGAGAAGGAACTCTTTGGCTGGAACGTTTGCAAACAGCATAGAATCATTTGGAGAAAGCAGCTTCAACATGGATTCTTCCATGCCTCGAAAGCATGAGGTTCCACCCTCATTAGCTGAGAATGTTCCTCTTCTGGGGGAAAACTCTTTACGAGAAGAGCAGCACGACTTTCACGTTATGACTGGTTATGGCTCTACGGAGCCAATGCCCCAGAGACTTGAAGAGTCATCATCTGTCAGATCACCTCTTGAAGATGCCACAGAAATACATTGTGAAAGGCTTGAACGAGGACGTGTGTCATGTTTGAAGAACCCGAAGATCAGGATTATGTTTCTGTGCATTACCATATGTTTTTCTAATGGGTCCGCCACTATGTACACGCTCGCCATCTCTGACTTTGTGGGCAAAGCGGTGTACGGGGGTGACCCCGCGGCAGAGCCTGGCTCTGACGGTCTGAGCAGGTAGTTGTGCATACGCTACTGGTGTCTTTCCTCACCCCCAACCTCTCTCTCTCTGTCTGTCTGTCTGTCTGTCTGTCTGTCTGTCTGTCTGTCTGTCTGTCTGTCTCTCTCTCTCTCTCTCTAACATAATGAGACTTTCTTTCATCATATCTAATCTGAAACTGTGCATCTGAATGCAGACATAGAGAAAGACCTGGTGGCACAGGAGCAAAAAATCATTTACAGAGACAAGTAGAAAACAAGTACATGAAATATGTGTAATACTATCAGTGGAAATGCTATTTTACTTCCATGCACGTCTTGCATCCTTGACAACCGTGCTGCAGCCTTTTTAATCAACAGAGCTATGAATAACATGACATGACTTGACGGAGCACTATTGAGGGCTATCCAATATTCGATCAAAGCTATAAATCTTCAGCGTTAACCCCAGTGTAACCTAGTAATCTCTTCAATCATATTTTAGTCTTCTTTACTCTCAGCTTACCTGGTTAACAACAAGAGCTGACGTCTTCTTTGCAGGTACCAGGAAGGGATTCAAATGGCATCCTGGGCTCTTCTGGTCTTTTTCATCACGTACTTCGTCACCAGCATCGCTCATCCCACCATCCTGGCTCTTCTTGGTATTAGCAGTGAAAACACTGAGAGTTCCATGTTGGTATTATGGCGACAATTCCACTTTTTATGGGAAAAACGGGTCTTATGTTTTCAACAGTTATATGATTACAGTATCTAGACTTCCATCACTAGGAACAAATAGGCGTGGTGAGAAAAGCATCACCCTGTCTTCATCCTTTCTGTATTGCAAAATCAAAACAATCCTTCTTCTGTTCCAAACACTGTTGATTTAGTATTGATGTATAAAACAGCCTGAAGTGAGTAAAACTGTTTCCATTCTACGTCACGAACTAAACCTAGTAGAATATTGTAGTATACTACAGACAGCCAAAGACTACACAGTAAACTCAAACTTAAGATGTATTTATGCACTTT
>CM065728.1:68904794-68984794 GCA_033310375.1 Conus canariensis | reverse complement strand
ACAGAGAAATACATTATACTATGTAAACCACAATTAGCAACTTTAAATATTAGAACAGAAATGGTTGACAATTGCAGACACAGATGGAAGTTTTTATCAGTGAACAAAATCAAAAACACCTGAGAAGCACATGCAACACGGGGAAAAAACAGCAACCTATATATATAACACTGGCAGCACAAGCCCACCACATCCTGACGACTGAACATGCAAGAAACAGATCTGTAGATGGTTTTAAGCTTGGTTTTAGCTTGTTTTTAACCTGGCAAATGTCGCTCCCACTGTGGTTGAGCTTTTTTTTTTGTAAAATTGCGTTGATTCTGATCGCTATTCTCTTATAGATATATATATATATATATATATATATATATATATATATATATATATATATATACACATACATACATACATGTATATCTATCTATATTTTGTGTGTGTGTGTGCGTGTATGTGTGTACCCATGCATACATACATACATACATACTCACACACACACACACACACACACACACACACACACACACACACACACACAGTATGTATGTATGTATGTATGTATGTATGTATGTATGTATGTGTGTGTGTATATATGTATGTATGTATGTATGTATTTGGTGCGTGTGTTGTCACTGGATTTGCACCAAAATGGAGACAGTCCAGCAAAACCCAACCAAAACTGTTCAAAACTTCCCCGTAATGTCCTTTATTCCACTTTGTTGTTCTGTCTGACCAGACCTACACTGGCAGCGGCAGAAACCCCGTGAGTCTGGCACTGTCCCTGGTGGCCGCCTCTTTACCGATGGGCTTCTGCCTGCTGTTCAGCTGGGTGGGCGCCGTTGAGGAACTCACTGGAGATGCCTCCGCCCCGATGTGGATTGGAACAGCGAATGGGATAATTAGCATGATTACCTTTGTGTTTGTCGGCAAAGTTTAAGGAGAAATGATTCATTTTTTTGCAGGATAATGATCAAAGAGCAAAGACGTTTGATATATATATATATATATATATATATATATATATATATATATATATATATACATGCAATTATATATATATATATATACATATACATATGTATGCAGTTATATATAATATTGCATGTATGTATGTACCTTAATCCTTTTAAACAGCCTGGGATGTATGGAAACGTAGTGTACTCACACACACACACACACACACACACACACACACACACACACACACACACACACACACACACACACACACTAAGTGTCCATACATGCCAGGCTGTTTAAAATTATTTGGGTAAACTTTTTGTTCTCTAAATAGACAGTTTACACAGATTAATTTACATTTCCAGGTACTAAAAAAAAAGTAAAATATATAATCGTTCTCATATAGCGCTGGAAAGGTAACGCTGATTTTCAAAATTGTGAAAGCCCTATGTGCAGACAGATAAAAATACTTTTTTTTATTCATAGCTTTCAGTCCAGACTAATGCCTCATTCCTATTTGAAATGAACGATGCTGCGCCAAATCAGGAATCCGTTTTTAATGGGAGAGAAGGGAGCTAAACCATGCCTCTTATTACATTGACCCCAGAGTGACCTCCCTTGCAAAGTTAACCTCTCAAGGTCGTAAAAAGTTCTCTACAGTTTTCCCTATTTCCTGGGCGATGAACACGCTCTGCTGCCTTTAGCTCTTCGTTTTCCATCTCAGGTATGGATTCCTCCTACATGAGGTCGACAGCGAGGATTTTGCCTTTGAGCGTCAGTCTTCTTTCGTTTACCTTTCACAGTTTTGCGTTTCTGACCGAAACGCAAAAAAAAGCTTCTGCGCTTGAGACCTCATCTGCTAGGAACCCACTCTTTGTTTTAGTATTTTGGTAGGCGGATCTGGCAAGGACTCACACAATATTCCCTTCACATATAGATATAGCAAACTTTCGTGTAGAGCTGTACAGTACAGGCGCGAGCCATAGTACATTATTGTAGCCAGAAGTGTTGTTTCTGTATTAGAAAAGTGTTTAGACTCAGAATCAAAAACTTACTTTGAGAATATTTCGACAGGGTCGCCCTGTCTTCTTCAGCTCACTGTTGCTGTTGTGGCAGCGAGGCCTGGTGGGGCGGCTGTTGTGTGGGGTGAATAGTTGTCAAGATCTGATTGTAGATGGGGGGAAGTTCGAAACCTTGATCTCTGTTCAGGCTGGGGCGTCTAGTCTTGATTTCGATGGCTTCTTTAACTTTTCTTTTTGTGAGGAAGGGCTCTATAGGTAAGATCTTGGTTTCTTGAGGGCTGAAACTGTGGCCAGTGGCTTGTAGGTGTTCGTGTACGGCAGAAGTAGATCGGTTTTGGTGTTCCTGTAGACGGGTGGTGAGTGGTCTTGCTGTCTCGCCAATGTAGGTATCGGCACATTCTTGACACCCTACCTGGTACACTACACCACACCACTTGAGGGGGTCCGTTTTTGTCTTTGACATAGGTCAGTTGCTGGTGTAGGGAATTGATGGGTTTATGGAACACTTTGCATCCATGTTGTTGGAAGGTTCTGGCTAGACGCTCTGAAACTCCTTCACGAGCATCCCTGTACCCAAGGCTCTCCAAGGCATTCGGGAGAAGATTGAGGATGACTACCACCTTCGTCACCGGTGTGAACTCTCTACAGAACAGGTGCTAGAACTGTTGGAACTATACCTCACTAGCACCTGCTTCTCGTCCAACCATGAGTTCTACCAGCAGAAACAAGGAGCTGCCATGGGTTCACCAGTATCCGCAGTGGTAGCCAATCTGTACATGGAACATTTTGAAAAAGTAGCCCTTGAGACTGCTGCCAACCCTTCCAGCATGTGGTACCGCTATGTGGATGACACCATGACCCGCATACAGGAGACGGAGGTTGACAGCTTCACCACTCACTTGTCTCCTATGATGTTTGTGCACTGTTCACTAGCATCCCTGTACCCAAGGCTCTCCAAGGCATTCGGGAGAAGATTGAGGATCACTACCACCTTCGTCACCGGTGTGAACTCACTACAAAACAGGTGCTAGAACTGTTGGAACTGTGCCTCACTAGCACCTACTTTTCATTCAACCATGAGTTCTACCAGCAGAAACAAGGAGCTGCCATGGGTTCACCAGTATCCGCAGTGGTAGCCAATCTGTACATGGAACATTTTGAAAAAGTAGCCCTTGAGACTGCTGCCAACCCTTCCAGCATGTGGTACCGCTATGTGGATGACACCATGACCCGCATACAGGAGACGGAGGTTGACAGCTTCACCACTCACTTGAATTCCATCGATGACAGTATTCAGTTCACCTCCGAAACTGAATCAGAAGGCAAGATCCCGTTCCTGGACACTCTCATCTCCCGAACCCCTGACGACAGGGTGGAGACCAGTGTCTATAGGAAACCCACCCACACTGACCAATATCTGAACTTTCACTCTAACCACCCCCTCCAACACAAGAGATCTGTTGTTAACACCCTCATGCACAGAGCCTCTGTACTGTGTTCCACAAAGGAGGAAGAGCTGAAAGAAGAAGAACACATCAAGACTGTCCTTTCCGCTAATGGATACCCTGCATGGATGTGGGACAACCCTCGAGTTCCCTACCCTTCTCCTACAAATATGGACAGTGTGAAAGTGGGAATCCCTTATATTAAAGGAGTTTCAGAGCGTCTGGCCAGGACCTTCCAACAACATGGATGCAAAGTGTTCCATAAACCCACCAATTCCCTACGCCAGCAACTGACCCATGTCAAAGACAAAACGGACCCCCTCAAGCGGTGTAGTGTAGTGTACCAGGTAAGGTGTCAAGACTGTGCCAATACCTACATTGGCGAGACAGCAAGACCACTCACCACCCGTCTACAGGAACACCAAAACCGATCTACTTCTGCCGTACACGAACACCTACAAGCCACTGGCCACAGTTTCAGCCCCCAAGAAACCAAGATCTTACCTATAGAGCCCTTCCTCACAAAAAGAAAAGTTAAAGAAGTCATCGAAATCAAGACTAGACGCCCCAGCCTGAACAGAGATCAAGGTTTCGAACTTCCCCCCATCTACAATCAGATCTTGACAACTATTCACCCCACACAACAGCCGCCCCACCAGGCCTCGCTGCCACAACAGCAACAGTGAGCTGAAGAAGACAGGGCGACCCTGTCGAAATATTCTCAAAGTAAGTTTTTGATTCTGAGTCTAAACACTTTTCTAACGTCGAATCCAGAATCCAGATACCTATATCCCTATTTATGTGTTGTTTCTGCTTATCTAAACATCGATGCTGTGAACTCATTAGGCTGTCTTCCAGTTGTCGGTCATACAGTCAAAGGAGCATGTGGAAATAAGCCATTACTTCCGAAGTATCAGGACGTTTGGGATGTTGGTGTAGTTGTTCAGTATTTAGCACGCTGAGGGATTCTGTAGAGAAAACAGACCTCAAACATCTCACATTGAGACCGGTAATGATTTTAGCATTAGTGTCATGTCTGTCAAAACCAGGAAAAAAATAAAAAGCCAAAACGTGTGTGTTGTACAAATACAGGAATATGTGAAGACAATGCAGAGACTCAGACAAGGGGAAGAACTGTCCATTTCCTATGTAAATTCATATGGACATGTCTCGAGAGAAACTTTCTCCAGATGGATAAAGACAGTGCTGGAGTTATCTTGAGTAGACGTTTCAAAGTTTTCAGCATATAGTACAAGAGCAGCTAGTACGACAACAGCTTTTATTAGGGAATTCACTTTTGAATCAATTCTGGCAGCTGCTGACCGATCAAGAGAAAGTGCTTTCAGCAAATTTTACTGCAGACCTGTGGTGTCAAGCAAAAGTTTCAGCCAGTCAATTATGGACATGTTTGTAAATGAAATGTAACGCAATTATGTGTCTACAGTTGGCTTAGTTGGGAATAAAGTATTGGACACTCATTCCGCAGTCTGTGTGGCTGCTGCATTCAAGTCCTCCTCTATATTCGAAACAAGACTTACCTGTAAGTACTAGTTTAATTGAGATTATTTAGAGTATAAAGATGGGGAGGAGCATTCACATGCCCTCCCTTCGAAGTTCTAATATTTTGCAATCCCATCATTAATTTCTACGCTGATGAGGTCAACCACGTCTAAACACTGGTGATGTGCCCGCGTTCGGCATCTTATGGGAATGCTCTTCGCATCACTTTATAATTCTATGTGCCACAGTATGCGGAGTGTGCGTGCATGTTCGTGTGTGTGCATGCACGCGTGTAGGCTTGTGTGATATATATATATATATATATATATATATATATATATATATATATATAATATGTATGTATGTATACACACACACACACACACACACACACACACACACACACACACACACACACAAGAGAGAGAGAGAGAGAGAGAGAGAGAGAGAGAGAGAGAGAGAGAGATTAGATATTCTTGTCAAAGTCGGTGCAAGACGGGCGTTGTTGTTACAACTCTGGGATGCACAGTGGGTTTTTTGTTCATTCAACGCCCATCTTGTGCCGAATTTGACAAGATCAGTGACTGCTCATTCTTCACTTTCGTTGTCCTCAGTGTTGTTTGTCTTGCCTGAAGGAGACCTAGAAGGTCAAAACGCGTCGTGTTTTGTCTTGTGATTCGTTTGTCCATGGGGTTTGGCGGAGGTATTTCCAACACTTCAGATTTCAGCCTGCAGTCGCCTCCCTTTGCAACGTCCTCCTCACAGACAATGTTAGAATAAATCTGAGCAATACTACAAATAAAAAGTAGGTGAAAGGTAGCAATGTCTGAACGCGCCTGATTCATTCCTTAATGACAGACCGTCTCAAGTGTTGAATGACCTGTTGTTTTTTTATTTTTTATTTTTTTTTTATGGCAAAGCTCTTGAGATGTCTCATGATGAATCAAAACTGAAACGTAGTTCGTGCTTTCATGTCCAGTACTGGGTAAACTCTGGTTGTACATGTTTGTTTGTTTGTTTGTTTTTGTGACATCAGTTATCGGATCAATGGAACATCCCAGGCGGTGATTTTCTTTTCTGTCTTTGTTGTTGTTGTACATGCTGTAATGTGTATTTCTTTCTCTCTCTCTCTCTCTCTCTCTCTCTCTCTCTCTCTCTCTCATTTTTTGTCTCTTTCTCTGTCTGTCTCTTCCACCTCGCTGTCTCTCCGTCTGCCTGTCTGTCTGTCTGTCTCTCTGTCTCTCTCTGAGTCTGTGTGTATGCGCGCGCGCGCGCGCGCGCGTGTGTGTGTGTAATGAAGGGTGAGGGGTCGGTCTTCTAGCATCTTCTCGACTTTCATTACACAGGGTTCTGTTCCTTCTTGGCGATGGTTCTTCCACTTTCCAGAATGAAGTCTGGTGTTCTGTTGTTTTTATAGGGAACATGTATTATCGTTCAGCACCCCTCACACCACATTTAGTGCATTTATTTTCCCTTTCCGGTGCTTGTACAAACTGTAAAAACAAGAATTGGATAGCCGTATGACTAAGAAAGGCCGATATGACCAATAAGCGTGACTAAACTTTCTATGCAGTAGAAGGGTGGGTGGGACAAATGAGAAAGGACTGAGTCATGTTGATCGTGTTTGCCTGATCTAGCATGATCATTTCCTCACCAGACGGGTATTGCTGTTTGCTCTGATCAATCTGTTGTGCTTAGTGTCTGACACTTTTCACACTGTAATCCCTAAATGAAGTAAAATAATGCCACAAAATGATACATTTTTAAAGCAGTCATGATGCAAAAAAAGCAAACATGCAAAAGAAACAAAGAAACCAAGAAAGAAAGAAACAAAACCTACAACCCGCTACATGCCTTCTCGTTCTCAAAAGCTTGTTGCTCTTTCTATTCGTGAGTGGCTATAACATTGCTGAACAAATGCATCCTTTCTGAAACTATTAAAAGAAAAAGATAATGATAAGTAAGAAAATCAGAACAGCTTATTGTCATGCTTATGTTCACGTATTGCACTCACCATACCTGGCAACAGTGGTGATATACAAAGATCACTCTGCCACCTGTCAGCAGGGTACTGAAAAAGCAAAGTTATTTTGATGGGTTGCGTTTGTTTGTTTGTTTGGTTGGTTGGTTGGTTGGCTGTTTCTATTTAATTAGTTCACATGGTACCTCACCCACGCCTCCACTCCCTAACACATTGGTATAACTCCTCCCCTTCACTGCTGTCTGAAGCATTTCAATGTTTGTTTTTCACTGATTTCAGCATTCTCGGCAAAGGTAACACTAGACATATAACTATCAGTTTGTACCAATACTCTGTGATGTTTATGATCGATGAAAAAATGGCCATCAATTCATGAATAACATGTGTAGCATTTAGATCCCTTTTTTGATCGGGACTTGCATGAAATCAAATTGGTATGCAAATGCCCGCGAGTCTGCACAATTTCTGTGTTTCCGTCAATCAAAATTAGCTGTTTCTGAGTAGACGTCATAATCCGCTGAATGAATTTGAATCTTCCATTTGATTGGGGTCCACATTAAATTAGGACAATGTGGGTCTGTCACAGACCCTTTTCATCTTTCTACAAAGTATCGCTACACTCGGTTCAGTACTTTGTGTGCACTCGTGGCGGAGAAAAAAGAAAGAAAGAAAGTAAAATACAAAGAGTATGCAAAACCGAAAGTGAAAATAAAAAGAAATACATGAAAATCACAAAGACAAACAAGCAAGCAAACAAATAAACGAAGACAAAAAGCAAACCGTACGACCTGCTGTTCCATGAGTCTTAAAAACTTGAAAAACAAAAACAGATGAATAAAAATCCCTGACCAGCCCAAGTATTACACCAGACGGATTTCTGGAGATTTTGCACAGGATGCAACGGCCGTGAAATTAAGGGGAACATATCAAATAAAGAAAAGGGCGATCATCACATGCAATTGAGCTGTAGATTGGTCTCCCTTGCGGGCAAGAGACTGCATTGCGAGGTCTTGACAGTATGCTGGGGAAGATTAAAAAAAGGTTTCACTCCAGAAATCGTGAACGCAGCTATGTGTTCGATGCTATGGAGAGTTTACTAGTTCCTTTATTTATATTCTTATTTCTTGGTATTTTTTTTCTTTCGGTTTATTACTTATTTCTCATTTATTTAAATTCGTTGTTTTGGTGGTTGAACTTAAAAGGAAAATACGCATTCGCCAGAATATTTTTACCTCCGTTTTTTGTAGGCAGTCATGGTTAGCTATGGATCCTGATAAAAATGATGTTCAGTTATGGAAATATGTTATCACCTTTCGTTTTGAAGGCATCGCCCACACACACACACACACACACACACACACACACACACACACACACACACACACACAACACACACACACAAGGCAACACACAACACACACACACACACACACACACACACACACACACACACACACACACACACACACACACACACAACACACACACAGCAACACACAACACAACACACACACACACACACACACACACACACACACAACACACACACACACACACAAGGCAACACACAACACAACACACACACACACACACACACAAACACACACACACACACACACACACACACACACACACACACACACACACACACAGGCATGCACACACGCACGCTCGCACACGCGCATGTTTACGTACACACACACACACACACACACACACACACACACACACACACACACACACACACACACGCAACACACACACACACACACACACACACACACACACACACACACACACACTCACACACACGCGCGCGCGCGCAGTGAAGCACTCTACGCAGAGCGCGCATTCACACAAATTCACACGAACGCGCTCGACAGCGCGTGGGTCTGTTGACGATCAAGTATTAGGGCTGTATTGTAGAGTAAGGGCGATAATAGTCTCGTCCCCGCCTACTTGCCGTGCTGGTCTCCCTTTTCTTTGCAAACCCTTTCCTGCTCAAACCCCTCTTCCCTTTCACCTAGTTAGCCGAGAAGCAGCGGTGTCGGAACTGAGAACTGCATGTCATTAGAGGATCGGTCGGTTAGACAGAAGTAGCAGAGGTGCAAGGAAAAAAGTGGGCAAAGAAAAAGAAAAAACAATTATGAAGGAGAAACCCCCCTGTATTAAGGGACGGATCAAGGAAGGGGGAAAGGGGATATATTATCTTTAAGAGAACAATACGATTTTTTTTTTACGTCAGAGGGCAAAATATTATGAGTCTGGAAGATGTAGCTTCAAACAAACCGAAAAAGAAACAACAATTGTGTGTGCATGCATGCATGCGCGTGCGCGCGCGTGCCTGTGTGTGTGTGTGTGTGTGTGTGTGTGTGTGTGTGTGTGTGTGTGTGTGTGTGTGTGAGAGAGAGAGAGAGAGAGAGAGAGAGAGAAGAACAAGAACAAGAACAAGAACATATTACTTTATTGCCATATGAAAACCAGAGGTGTGTGTGTGTGTGTGTGTGTGTGTGTGTGTGTGTGTGTGTGTGTGCGCGTGTGTTTTGATGAGTGAGAGTGTGGGGAAATTGTTTAATCCCTCTTAAATTTGTCATCAGAGAGTTTACCTTATTCATGGTACTGACTATTTTCGCCGGTCTTTCCAGCGAGTCTTCTTTGGTGTCAAAATCTGACCCGTGCTCTTGTTAGATTTCATCCAGTCTACCACACACTTCTGTCATTTCATCTGTGCTAGGAACTTTGTTCTGGATCATGCTGTTAGTTGCCGCCTTTCTGTCTGTTTCTTTTGTTCCATTTGCTCTTGGAATGGTTGCCTGATGTGTGTCAGTATCTTTCTGATCGTGTGTTTCTTGCAGGAGTTTTGCAGACTACCCAAGTATGATCTGGCTGGGTTCCTTCGCTTCTTCTCGTTCTGAGTGAATGAACGCCTATCCACACCTAGTTCTCTTTGCATCATCCTCGTGTTGAGGATTGTCTGGCACAAAGTCCAGAACTCACCGTATTTCTATGTGTCCAGGTTTCAATATTAAAGCAAGCATTTCTCAGTACCTTCTCATACATTGCCATTTTTCATGTCCTCGTCCATGGAGAATGAGTGCCGACAGCCATACAAATGTGTGTGCATTCTCTTCATTATTTATGATCTGCTTCCGTTGTGGAATCATATCCGAGTTTACCACCAGATCGAACGCTGAAATGCATTTCGATTGTCGAGGACAATACAGCACCAACCCCTCCCATTCCCAGCTTCTCATCTCCGAAAAAAGATGAATCATTGGTGACCAAAAAAAAAACCAACCAAAAACAAAAAACATGCAACTGAATAGGCGGATGAATAACTAAAAAAAATGTATCAAGTAACAAATCAGCAAAACACATGAATACATACATGAATAAGTAAACAGAGAAATGAACAAATTAATACAGACAATGAATATATTAATAAATCACCAATATGTGAATGAATATGAAAATGAATGGATAAATAAATAGATAACCTAATTACATATAAACGGATAAATAAACACACTGATAACTAAGTTACTTACTTACTGAATAAATAAATGAATAAATAAATAAACAAAGCAAATGATAACAAAAAAGAACAAAGCTTACTAAATAAATAAATGAATAAATAAATAAACAAAGCAAATGATTACAAAAAAAGAACAAAGAGAGAAAGACATAGATACATAAACAGTGGAAGGAGTGAAGTGATTGGTGATTTATTCTCCGGCACATTGGCATTTCCATGGGTGCTCTTGTTTTCTTTCAATTTGTTTTTTCAATTTCACAGTGTTTGCATCCTGAAAGAGTTGTGAAGTGACCTCCATTTAATGGTCAGCTGGTTCCTCACATTCCCACTTTCCATCCCCACACCATCTACATTCCCATCCCCCCGAAAAAGCAAATTTGAAAGGAGAAGAAAGGCGGAGATTTCGAAAGAAAGAAAGAAAGAAAAGAAAGAAAGAACAAAGATATATATATATATATATATATATATATATATTTCAATTTTAACGTCCTTGCTCTTTGATCATTATCCTTCAAAAAAAATGGGTCATTTCTCTTTAAACTTTGCCGACAAGCACAAGGGTAATCACGCTAATTATCCCATTCGCTGTTCCAATCCACATCGGGGCGGAGGCATCTCCAGTGAGTTCCTCAACGGCGCCCACCCAGCTGAACAGCAGGCAGTAGGACAGCGGTGAAGAGATGGCCACCAGGGACAGTGCCAGACTCACCGGGTTTCTGCCGCTGCCAGTGTAGGTCTGGTCAGACAGAACAACAAAGTGGAATAAAAGACATTACGGGGAAGTTTTCAATAGCTTTTGTTGGGTTTTGCTGGACTATTTCCATTTTGGTGCAAATCCAGTGACAACATCGCACAATACATACATACATACATACATACACATAATACATACATACATACATACAAACATACATACATACATATGCATGCATGCATGCATGCATGCATGCATACATATCAATTACTTTGATGCATCAACTTGTCAAATCAACAATGCACAGTAGTCCAGATTGCAGGCGCATCGATAAAAATTATCTTTCACCTACTCTCTCTCTCTCTCTCTCTCTCTCTCTCTCTCTCTCTCTCTCTCTCTCTCTTTCTTTTCCCCCCTTTTTCTCTCTCTGTCCCCCACGTCCTTCTTTCTCTCTCCAGCTGGCTCCAATTCTTTGTCTGTCAGTGCTTTAGTCAGCTTTATATATCTGATACTATTTAAAGCACAGTTTGAAAGCCAGCATCTGTCAGTTTCAAGGCTGGTTCATGAAGTGATTCCGCCTTGACCAAACACGCCTAGACCCAATCATGACAGACATGCTCAAGTATTTTGCAATTTGTTTACATTTGGTTATGGGCAGTCCTAACATTGAAAGTCCTGAAACCACTCTTTTATGAACCATGCCTAGTGAACCTACTACTAGAACAATCACTTTCGTGCTAAATCCAGCATCACTAAGAGCAAAGCAAAGAGGCAAGTACTTTTGAAATTTGCTCTCATAGCATGTTTGTATGAATGTGTCAAATGGGTTTGAAACCTCGATGACGAATGCCACCGAGTTTCGATAGTCGATGATGCATAGAACAGGTTTCAGCCTTGGTAGGTCTGACCATACATACATACATACATACATACATACATACATACTTACTAACTTACTTACTTACTTACTTACTTACTTACTTACTTACTTGGACTTACACGATGTGAGACACAAACATTTTACGGCAGATTCCATGAAAACCTTGTTCAGAGATGTCCCACCTGACGCGATCTTTGAGTTCTTGAAAGAGATTAACATTTTTCATCGGATCTGAGATTTTACAGTGGAAAGATTTTTAACAAACTTTCGGATGGTTTTTCGATGTATTTTAAAGAATTGTGTGAATGACTGACTTGTGAGTTGATTTTAACGTGGTGACAGCCCTGATGTGGCCCTTTGCGGTCGGCTGGGCTATAAGCAACATTATCTTATCTTATCTTACTTACTTACTTACTTACTTATGTGTGTGTGCGTGCGTGCATGCGTGCGTGCGTGTGTGTGTGTGTGTGCGTGCGTGCGTGCGTGCGTGCGTGCGTGCGTGCGTGCGTCCGTGCTGTGTGTGTGTGTGTGTGCGTGTGTGTGTGTGTGTGTGTGTGTGTGTGTGTGTGTGTGTGTGTGTGTGTGTGTGTGTGTGTGTGTTGCGTGCGTTCTGAAGTAAATACAAGCGCACATTTTTTTCACTGTGTGTGTGGATGCGTGCGTGCGTGCGTGCGTGTGTGTGTGTTTGTGTATGTGTGTGTTTGTGTACATGTGTGTATGTATGTATGTATGTATGTATGTATGTTTATGTATGTATGTATGTATGTATGTGTGCATGCATGCATGCATGCATGCATATATGTAAATAAGTACGTATGTATGTATATACGTATGTATCCATGTATAGATGCATGCATGCATGAATGCATGCATGCATGTATGTATGCAGGTATGCATGAATGTATGTATGTATGTATGTGTGTGTATGTATGTATCTATGTATGTATGTGTATGTATGGCCCTTTCCAAGTGTGTTTGGCGTGTCAAAATGACCAAAGTGATGTATGAGCCTGCGCCAGGTAAACCCTACCAGGAACCACACATCACGGTAAAGGGGCAGAACTTACAGACAGTTGACAACTTCAACTATCTGGGCAGCACACTCTCACGACCTGTGAATATTGACGCAGAGGTCATGAACATGATTGCCAAAGCCAGCTCTGTGTTTCGGAGACTCCGTGAAAATGTCTGGGAGCAGAGAGGACTAAGCCTTACCACCAAGCTGAAGGCCTACCATGCAGTGGTACTAACCACTCTCCTCTATGCTAGTGAGACCTGGACTGTCTACAGCAGGAACGCCAAACAGCCCAACCATTTTCACCTCAGCGGTCTCCGCAGACTCCTCCATATCAGGTTGCAGGACAAAGTCCCAGACACTGAGGTCTTGGAAAGGGCCAGCATCCCCCAGCATCTACATTCTTCTTCAGAAATCCCAAGCCAGATGGTCTGGCCACGTCGTCAGAATGCCAGATAGTCGACTGCCGAAACAGCTGCTGTACGAGAACTGAGTCAGGGCAAGCGCAAAGTTGGGGGGCGGGGGAGGAGGGGGGGGGGAAGGCAGAAGAAACGTTTCAAGGACTGCCTCAAAGTGTTCCTCAAAGGCCTGGACATCAACCTCAACACCTGGGAGTCGCTTGTCCTGAACCGCCCAGCCTAGCGAAGCAGCATCACAAAGGGTGCATGTACATCAGAGAAGAGACGCACTGCAGAAGCTGAGAGAAAGCGAGCCGCGCGCAAGACCAGAGCTACCTCCACCTCCACTGTAGCACCCACCCACATGTGTCCCACATATGGGCGTTCCTTCCGGGCCCAGATCGGCCTCACCAGCCACCTGCAGACCCAGACTCAGCGATCTTCCATCTGGGATTGAAGTCATGGTCACCTTCGAAATCGAAGGACGAACAACAACATGTATGTATGTATGTACTTACTTACGTACATATGTACGTGCGTACGTATATGTATGTATGTATTGTATGTATGTATGTATGTATGCATGCATGCATGCATGCATGTATCCATGTATGTATCTATGTAATTGTGTGTATATATGTGTGTATGTATGTATGCATGCATGAATGTATGTATGTATGTATGCATGCATGTATGTATGTATGTATGTATGTATGTATGTATGCATGCATGCATGCATGCATGTATCCATGTATGCATGTATGTATCTATGTAATTGTGTGTATATGTGTGTGTATGTATGTATGCATGCATGAATGTATGTATGTATGTATGTATGTATGTATGTATGTATGTATGTATGTATGTATGTATGTATGTATGTATGTATGTATGCACCCATGTATGTATCTATGTAAATGTGTGTATAGGTGTATGCATGTGTGTATGTATCTATGCATGTATGCATGTATGTATGTGTGTATGTATTCAGGAGTCATAATGTGGATGCGGCCCAGCCCCCTTAGAGTGGATGAAGTCCCGGATCGAAACGCTTGTATGAGAATGATTCTTCTTTATAGACATTTTACTCTTAAGCTTTCCGTAAAGTTTCTTCCTTTGTTTGTTGGAGTCCTGCCAGAAGAAGACCATTGTGTTGGAGTTCGTCGTTTTGTTGTTTGTTATATTCCTTTGATGGTGAAGAACCTCAACATTTATACTCTAACGATACACAGTCAGGAAGACATATTGACAGACAAACAAAAATCGACAAGCTGTTAACAGTTCTGAACTGTTACGATGGCAATCTCTACCGACTAACTACAAAGACTCGCTCAAACCTGAACCATCCTCAGCGAGAGACTGAGTTGTGTAGCAGCAGAAACAAAGCTATGACTCACTAGGGTGTAAGCCACATGGCCAGTGACAGCATACCAAATGACAAAGGAAACTATCAACGACTAACTTTCTTCTGAAAAAGACCGTTATTGAAGAGGTAGGTCATAACATGGCAAACACGAACTTATGACTCGTTATAGTTAGAATATTGCCATGAGTGACGACAGCATGGGTTATGCTATAGAGGACTATGGTCCTCTTTAGTCTCAACAATGCCATAATGATTATTCGAAGAACTAAAACCAAAACTCACTATGGTCCTAGCGATGTCGTTAGTGACGGCATAGGGCATGGTGTAAAGGCATGTCCGATGCATTCCAGCCACGACACTCAGCACAAAAACGGCCTCCATCCGTGACGTCACACCGGTCACTAACATGGCCACCGATGAAAGCACTTGCAACAGCTGGAACTCCAACCGAAAACCTGAAAACACGTCAGTAAGATGAAGAAAGACGAGGAGTACGAAGACAAATACAGTTCGATATATTGAAGAGAAGGAGGAGGAGGAGGAGGAGGAGAACGAAGAGAGGGAGAAGGAGGAGGAGGAGGAGAAGGAGAAGGAGGAGGAGGAGGAGGAGGAGGTGTGGGAGGAGGAGGAGAAGGATGAAGAGGAAAAGGAAAAATAGAAGAAGAAGAAGAAGAAGAAATGAGGAGGAAGAGGAGGAAGACGAGAAGGGGAATGAGAAGGAGGAAGAGGACGAAGAGAAGAAGAAGAAATTGGACCTTGCCATAAAAGGCAACAACAACAACAACAACAACAACAACAACAACAACAACACACACACACACACACATATATATATATATATATATATTGTATTGTTTCACTGGCAAGTAATTGTTTTGTTTCTTCAGTTGTGATTGCGTAAGGCAGACGAATGAATGCATGTCTCTAGAAGAAAACCCTTTCAGGAGACAAATGCTTTTGCGAATGTCTTCTACAACCACAGAGATTTTTCTTCGATCTAAGAAATTAGCTCGATATCCCTCAGATGAAATACCAACATCACCGTCATCACCACAACAACATTTTCTAGTCTTGGCTGACAAGTGCTTACAGTTCAAGGGAGATAATACTTTTTTCCAGGCCTGCGCCTGTGCTGAGGACTCAAAGAAATTGATATCTCCAACAAAATAGTGGGCTAGGTCTCGTGCCGGAGGTGAGTTGATCACATAAGTGAGGGACTTATTTAGGGAGTACCTTGTTAAAATGATTATAATGGGGGATTAGTATTATGTTTCTGTGCGTCTGTTGTCTAAGCGTGGTAAGGGAGAGTATTAGGAAATCAATGTGAGAGTGTCAGTGTTCTTCCAAGATGTGTTGTGTGTGTGTGTGTGTGTGTGTGTGTGTGTGTGTGTGTGTGTGTGTGTGTGTGTGTGTGTGTGTGTGACAATCATTATGTGCATGGGTATGCATAACAAAGGTGTGTATTTGGTATTTTATTATTGATTTTAGCGTCCCTTCGGTTGTTCCCCTATTATGATCGCTGTTGTCTGTACTTCAGCCTAGGCATGTAGGTAGTGTGAAAGGGAACGCATGCACCTCCAGTCCCTTAGACTGTAGCACTTAGGAACGCTGTCCTGACACTCTCATAAAGAACTTCATAAAAAAGTGATAACGTTTGGTCGAAGTTCGTAATAATTCCTGTAAAAGTTTTGTCGTGTGGTTAATTGGAGTTGTTGCTCTTTCTGCGAAAATGCATATGCCCTCACCTGAATGTTTCCATTCCCTATTCAAATTGTAGCTTTGGAGTTTTAGCTTCTCCCAGATAGACGATTGGGGGGGGGGGGGGGGGCGGGGGGGGGTAGACCAGTCATCAAACCATCCAGTGATTTGGGTCATCCGCTTTGCCACTGAGCTCCCTTAAACTGTTGGATGGTTTAATGACTAGTCTAACCCCTCGTTCATTTGGAGGGAGTCAAAGGAAATATAAATCCCAAAACATAAATTAAACAGGGAGTGAAAACATTCAGATGAGAGTGTGTGCATTTTCACAGAAAAGGGTTTAACTCCAACTAACCACAGGGCAAAACTATAGCGGGAATTACTACGAACATCGACCAAATGTTATTACGTCTTTAGGAGAGTGTGACGACAGTGTTCCTAAGTATCTTAATGAGATTATCATATGGCTTTTATTATTCTTGGTTACCTCTCGATTCGAAGTTGATTTTTATTGATAGCGTTATTTTGACTTTGTAAGTAATCTCTTGCTATTTGATCCGTGTGTCTGCTTTTAATACTGGTTACGCTTAGTATATAACAATTACCATTGGTCTGTCACATATGTGGCTAGCGTACTGCTAGGTTATGACTTTCGTTATCAGTTACACGGTTGCTCAGATGCTCTATGTATGTGTGAAATAAAATGCATAAATACATCTTAAGTTTGAGTTTACTGTGTAGTCTTTGGCTGTCTGTAGTATACTGTAATATTCTACTTGCTTTAGTCCGCGACGTAGACTGAAAACAGCTTTGCTCACTGCAGGCTGTCTTATACATGAATACTAAATCAACAGTTTTTGGAACAGAAGGATTGTTTTGATTTTGCAATACAGAAGGGGTGAATACAGGGTAATGCTTTCTCACCACGCCTATTTGTTCCTAGGGATGGAAGTCTAGATACTGTAATCATATAACTGTTGAGAACATCAGACTCGTTTTCCCCATAAAAAAGTGGAATTGTCGCCATAATACCAACATGGAACTCTCAGTGTTTCCACTACTAATACCAAGAAGAGCCAGGATGGTGGGATGAGCGATGCTGGTGACGAAGTACGTGATGAAAAAGACCAGAAGTGCCCAGGATGCCATTTGAATCCCCTCCTGGTACCTGCAAAGAAGGCTTTTGTTGTTAACCAGGCAAGACAGACAGTAAGGAAGATCAAAATATGATTGAAGAGATTATTAGGCTACACTGGGGTTAAGGCTGAAGATTTAAAGCCTTGATCGATTATTGGATAGCCCTCAATAGTGTTCCGTCAAGTCATGTCATGTTATTCATAGCTCTGTCGATTAAAAAGGCTGCACCAGGGTTCAGACTTCAGACTTCAGACTTCAGAAAGAAAATTATCTCTTGTTAGAAGAGAAATTACATTCCGCTGCCCTAAAAGTTGAGATACATATTTATAGTTACAAACATGACAAGTTACAAACATGACACTGAAAATTAAAATTACTTTCAAACAAACAACAAAAAAAAAATGCGTGTATCACAACAATGGGAATTTCATTCTTTCTCCTTTTTGTAGTGCAAATAAAACATGCACTCAGCCACACATAATTATATATACATACATGCGTGCCCGCACGCGTGAGAGAGAGAGAGAGAGGGGAGAGAGAGAGAGAGAGAGAGAGAGAGAGAGAGAGAGAGAAGAGAGAGAGGGAGGGAGGGAGGGAGAGAAAGAGAGAGAGGGTTGATTCATCATTAAAAATCATTAAGATATGACATAAGGGTTGTCAAGGATGCAAGACGTGCATGGAAGTAAAGTAACATTTCCACTGATAGTATTACACATATTTCATGTACTAAATTTCTACTTGTCTCTGTAAATGATTTTTCTCCTGTGCCGCCAGGTCTTTCTCTATGTCTGCACACCGATGCACACTTTCAGATTAGACCTGATGAAATAAAGTCTCATTGTGTTTGAGAGAGAGAGAGAGAGAGAGAGAGAGGAGAGAGGGGAGAGAGAGAGAGAGAGAGAGGGGGGGGGGGAGGGAGACAGCAGTAGCGTATGCACAACTACCTGCTCAGCCCATCAGAGCCAGGCTCTGCCGCGAGGTCTCCCCCGTACACCGCTTTGCCCACAAAGTCAGAGATGGCGAACGTGTACATACTGACGGACCCAGTAGAAAAAACACATGGCAATGCACAGAAACATAATCCTGATCTTCGGGTTCTTCAAACATGACACACGTCCTCGCTCAAGCCTTTCACAATGTATTTCTGCGGCATTTTCAACAGGTGTTCTGACAGATGATGACTCTTCAAATCTCTGCGGCATTGGTTCCGTAGAGCCATAACCTGTCATAACGTGAAAGTCGTGCTGCTCTTCTCGTAACGAGTTTTCCCCCAGAAGATGAATATTCTCAGCTAAAGAGGGTGGAATCTCATGCTTTCGAGGCATGGAAGAATCCATGTTGAAGCTGCTTCTTCCAGATGATTCTATGCTGTTCGCAAACATTCCAGCCAAAGAGTTCCTTCTCTGAACACTGTCTGGCTTTGGATCAGACTTGCTGCTGTCAGAGCGAGTGCTGTCTTCGTGCAGTTTGGTGGAGTCAGTTTCGTTTCTGCTTTGGCAAACCTCTCCGGGGCACGTTCCTGCTCTGCCTTCCTGAAAGTCCCGCAGCTGTTTCCGGCCTGTGCAGAAGGTGAAGAGAAGTCCAGTGATGATGATCACGATGAGGATCAGACCTTGAACACTGGTCTGTATGGTAAGCTTAGCGCTGTAACAAAACAAAGAGGACACAATGTCACGCACCCATGCTAGGTTGATCCGTAGCGGTTTCAGATAACAAGGTTAGGGTGAAATGGAACTGATATTACTGGAATGAACACACGATTTAAACTTTTAATGTGATCGTTGTAAACGTTTTGTTTTGCTTGAGATAATCTAAATAGAAGATATTGCTTGCGTTCGTTTGAACATGTTAAACATAACGTTTGTTGGAATTTGTTATAGTGAACAAATAGACACAGATACATGCGCGCACGTGCACTCGCGCGCGCACACACACATACACACACACACGCACACACACATACACACGCACGCACGCACGCAGACAAAGACGGACGGACGCAGGTACATACACACACACACACACACACACACACACACACACACACACACACACACACACACACGCGCGCGCGCACACATACATACATACGAGCGTGCGCCCGCGCATACATACTCACCACTCACCACACACACACACACACACACACACACACACACACACACACACACACACGCGCGCGCGCGCACGCACGCACGCACGCACACACACACACACACACACACACACACACACACACACACACACACTCACAAACACCACACACACACACACACACACACACACACACACACACTCACACTCACACACACACTTTCACACTCACACTCACACACACACACACACACACACACACACACACACACACACAACATTTACCCTTCAATGGAACTAAGCCCCAGAACAGAAGTGAAATCTACTATCCCCAGAATAGCGTTGGTCACTCCCCCCGCTGACCCCATGACGACCCCCAGCAAGATCAAGGACGTCTGCTCTGCACGTGGACTGCATCTGACTATGAAAGCCTTTATGAAGCTGTTGGAACAATCGAACCCCAAGTCCATGAACAGGAACCCCAACATCCCCAGACCAGCTTTGAAGGGCACCTGAAAATGGAGAATTGCAAGACTTTCAGGCAAAATGTTTCCTTCACAATCTGGCGCCTAAAACAGTTTTAGTCTGATGACACCAATGCAACGAATCTCTTCAAAGCGGGTACAAGGAGAGGGTGGGGTGGCGTGGAGGTCTCCCTTTCCCACACCTTTTTGTTCGTTTGTTTGTTTGTTTGTGTGTTCGTTCGTTCGTTTTTTCGTTCGTTTCTTTTTGCGTATGGTTGTTGTTGTTGTTGTTGTTGTTGTTGTGTTGTCGTTGTTGTCGGTTTCTCCTTTCACAAATTTTTAAAATTGCACCTGACATACGAGGAAAAAAAAACCTTCTTTTATATATTCTGTGGGGCATCGCTGAAGACGAACCACATTGATCAATAAACGCTGATTTGTGTTCCTGCAGTTTTTGTTCCAGAGTGTAGGTGTAAATTCAGGGTGTATGGTGAAGCTTGGAACTAGCTCTTTTTTAAAGGTAGTTTCCTTATTTTGTTCTGCGTTCCGTGTGTCTGTATTTGTGCAAAGTGGCATAGCACAGGGTTCGGAGCTATGTGCATGCGACTTTTTCATACTTGATGCACCATACGGGCAAAACGTGCCTGGTTCAGCTGAGTCATTAAGGTGTCACACACCATTTCAGATTTATTTTCATTTTCATAATACTGATGTGACTTGCTTTATTTTAGTTTTGGAGTGTGTTGATTTGAAAAGGATCACGCTCAGAAGGCACCGGTCAGTCTTCAATAAATATGAACTTGTAGTTTGTTCATTTCTTCAGGTGTTGCGACGTTCATGTGTCAGCTCTGACTGTATGTACAAGCTTGGCACTTCCTTTCTTCAAGATATTTCCTTCTTGTTCTGATGTTCACATACGTGCTGGGTAAATGAGTCTGAAACCAGGAATTATTTGAAGTTTGGGGCATGCGTTTCACCGTAAGACAATCGCTTCCCTCTATATTTGATGTTAATTTCTTACGTCTCCTTGGTTCACTGAAAATGTCCTTTCACACACAAATCATTGTAAATGTTTATGTTCTAAAGTGTGATATGCTTGACAATGATCAAGAGTGTTTTAGTTTGATTTTTTATTTCATCTGCTGTTTTCTTGTCATCGAATGGCCAACCTTGACATTTTATTTGACTTTTTTTTAATTCACGATGTCTCGTGTATGCATCTGTGCCAGGTACAATATTGTCGGGAGAGCATTAGCTCTGAATTGTTCAAATTCAATTGCTTTACCCTAGGAACATATTAGTCGTTTCTTTTTTGTTAATTACTATTTATATCACCCGCCTTCTTTAAGGTTTGTTTTCATCTTAATACTACTTATACACGGTAGAAAATTTTTTTATGAAGATATGAAAAACGAGTGAGAGTAAAACTTTTATTATGTCATGCATTTATTTCTTCTGTAATCACAGTATCTGAAGTGACTGGACATGAACTCAAATGAATAAAAGAAACACAAACGAAATAATACGAGGAAATGGAAAACCAAAAACTTGCCGATGAAGATTGCCTGTTTACTAAAGCAAACAGGCAAACAGGGAGGGGGGGGGGGGAGAGAAGAAGGTGTATGAATCTGAGGTCTACAAGGAGAAACAGATAATCTTAAACGCTGATTTTGTTCATCTCTGCTTTCAGTTGTTCAATACACACACTTTTTCAAAAATATAAATAGCCTGATTCAGTGAACGTTCTTTAGTGTTTTGGACTAACATGAGTGTGATACACAACAGGCAATATCATCCTGGTTAGCAGCTTCTGACTGTCACGGAAAGCGGGGATTCTTAGATGTTTGGCAGCTTTGTGGTTCATGAAAGAAAATACTAAAGTTATCGGCCTTCTCTCAAAAATGCCCATGAGGCAAGACATGACTGCGACTTTGATACTTTGTGGACAATACCTATGGGAACTTCATTTCCTACAAAATGTTCATCTGTTTGTATACAACACAAACAGAAAGACACTGACCTGATGGCTGCCTTTCTGTCCAGGCAGTTTCATTTTGTATATAGTGTTCTAATGACAGCTAACAATATTTTGTGCGGAAAAGCTCATAAATTATTTGGTGGCAGTCTTTTACAATTAACGTGCAGCCAATACGTGTATAAGTATATTTCAAATAAGAGAGAATTCTGAGTGACATTACGATTTATAAAGAAAAGAAACCATGGTTTTCATTGAGAACATGCTCACTTTGGCGTGATGTACTTTATCTGTAGTCAAAACTGCATTTGGAATAAAGATCAAAACATATCTGTGCAATCCGCTGATTACAAGACATACATACAGATGCAACTGATAGAACAATCGACATAGATGTAGGTTGTAACGAACCAATCACTGAATTCCAAACAGAAAGAAGTGAACCACCTACGTATGTGCTGATACCGGTGTTCACTTCAGATGAATTATATGCTGTTCGCTTCATTCCGTCAGATTCTGCAAAGAAATCATTGGTCTCATTTGGATCAAACCAGCTTATGTTTACACCAGACTCACTGACCGACACGTTCAGGTCCAAGTCAGGGGAACCAGAACTGTTGAGAGTCTCACACGACACACTGTCCACGTGGGTGGTAGCATTGTAATCCAGCAGATGCCTCAGATGCAGAGCATTGCTTGAAAGCACACACAACATTCCTACAATTTGCAGAGCAGCACCAAACGCTATGGAGGCGAACTTCCGGCGCTGAGAGTTGTCTTCCCTGTCGATGAGCCAGCCCAGAGGGGGAAGAAGGAAGATGGAGCAGGGGCCAGACACCAGGCCGAGGATGTAGGTCAGACTGAGAGGCATCCCAAGGTCCTGCAGAGCCTGTGGGGAAAAGAACAGTGGCATGATGAGGCAAGTTTAAAGATATGTAGCAGGTACACGGGTAGGCATCATCCAAAGCAGCAACAGTCCATTACGATCCTCATTGTCTTACTATCAGCAGTCTCTTATCTAATCAGCGTTAGCAATAATACCGCAAAGCAGCAATGGTCCATTACGATCCACATTATCTCATCATCAGAAGCAGCTTATCTAATCAGCGTCAGAATTCACACACACACACACACACACACACACACACACACACACACCGCACGCACGCACGCACGACACCCACACCACCGCGGCACGCACGCACGCACGCACGCACGCAGACACACACACATGTAGCTGAACATCGCACGCTAACTTCCATTACATCAATGGTCTGTCATGTATTGGAAAACATCAGCTCCGATATTCTGTTCTAGTTCTTAATTCCAACATATTCATCAAGCTCTCCATATTTATCATTATGTTCAGAATAGTCATGATCATCATCACTCACAGGCACAGTGTATATCTGCTGAAAGTTCACGGTCGCTTCCATGCCCACAAACTGCCCGCACAGCATCAGTTTGTGGGTCAAGGTCATTTTGCTTCCTTTGTCGTCAACCTTCTTGTTATTGGACGAGTGTTTGCCCTTTTGAGTGTTGGTAGCGTCATCCCTCCTATCTTTGTCAGAGGATTCTGAAGCCATGGCAACCGACGAAGCAGTAAACAGCGTCTACAAAAATAGGAATGTTGTAGTTGTAGATTGAATGTTCTACAGTTGTCAATTCCGAATATAGGCCTACAACTCTAATATGGCTGTCTTTAAATGTGTTATACTAAGAGAAGGACTGTCCTCTTACAGTGACAAAAATGTCAAGCACTGGAAATCTGGGTCAAGTCAGTTCATCGTTCAAAGTAATTAAGTTTGAAAGTACCAGATCAAAGCGCAAGTTATTTAAAAACCAAAACCATACCAAAACAAAACAAGATTCCATTAAGCTTACGTGCCCATTTTCACGCTCTGTAAGGATAATTCTATTGGGTCAAACTCACAGCAAATTATTGCTGGTCATGTGCGTTTCAATTTCTGTTGTACTGGGTGGATAATGTGTAGGTTTGTATCCAAGGTCTGACCAGCGCGGTGGGCTAATGCTTAGGTCAGACATCTGCTAAGTCGTAGCCATGAGATCCTCTTCTTAAATTCGCTCTTCTTAGTGTTTAATTCATTTACCCATCAACTTTCAATTATGCGAACTGTGGTCTAGAAACTCCGCGGATGTGATATAGCGTATATGGACTAGTCCACTCGCAGTGGCACCTCCTTGATGAAACTGAAACTGTGTGGATTAGTAATCTTGCCTTCTCCCGATTGAATTCTCCCAGGATACATTTCACGGTAATTTCACTTTTGCTTGTCAACAGTAGAGCGCAATGGTGGTGAAAACAGATTGGACACCAAATTGTATATTTGTTGGTTTAGACGTCCACTGATTCTACTGTGATACTGCTGATACTGCATACCAGTAGAGGCGAGGGGAGCTTCGAAATCATCATGAAATGCTGGCACTAGATATTGCTTTTGCAAGAAAGCGAATGGTCTACTATCTGCAGGGCTTTTTCTGCCATTTGCTTGGCTTCCTTTCCATCTTTCCTCCCCATTGGAGATCGTCTCCCACTTGGAGACTATAAGCTTGCTGAAGGCTCATTTTGGGAAGCATTTATTTTACTTTTCCCCATTCACCCACTCAAGCACATACTGTTAGTTAGGCAGAATGATCTACCACTGCAGATATGAATGCTTATCTCCCCCTATTTCTTCAATCTAAGACATAAGAGCAAGCTTTGTTTATAATTGAATATTTCTTGCAGTCATTGCAACACCAAGCTGCTCTGTAAGTTGCTGGAATGGTGCTCGGTACTTATTCTTGGAATTTATTAGTTTATTGTAATTTAGTCCCTTGCGGATTCATTCCAAGAACTGGCCCTCAGCACTTGTGTCTTAAGAGGTTATCTTTTTTATATTTTCTACTTTTCACAAGAAAATGTAGCTTGTTTTGCTCTTTCATGATTTTCTTTTGCTTCTTAGGTGGCACCTTTGGTTGGTTTTTTGAAAACTCAACAAACATACTACGGTATTGCACACCAGCCTTTTCTGGGATAGCATTCTTCTTAAAACCGAAAAGGCAGAGGAGTCAAATTACCACTTTCCGCGGTCACTGAGGAGGAACAATCAGGTTTCGAAATATCGGTATCTGATCAGAAGTTATATGTTAGTGGGTTTCCTCCCCATTGGAGATCGTCTCCCACTTGGAGACTATAAGCTTGCTGAAGGCTCATTTTGGGAAGCATTTATTTTATTTTTCCCCATTCACCCACTCAAGCACATACTGTTAGTTAGGCAGAATGATCTACCATTGCAGATATGAATGCTTATCTCCCCCTATTTCTTCAATCTAAGACATAAGAGCAAGCTTTGTTTATAATTGAATATTTCTTGCAGTCATTGCAACACCAAGCTGCTCTGTAAGTTGCTGGAATGGTGCTCGGTACTTATCCTTGGAAATTATTAGTTTATTATATATATATATTTTACTACTTCAGGCACGCCAAACAGGGCACACGACACAAAATATATCTATATGTATCTATCTACCAGCGCTGCTGGTTCCAACGACGACGTACACGATGACGACGATGAGACGATGAAGATGACAAGACGACGAAGATGATGAAGACGACGACTACAGCGTCAAGTCCGACACAGGACCTATAGAACTTCAGAGCTGTGGCTCCAAAAATCACTACCACACTCACGTCGTCTCTGCCGACGACAAGGCGACAGTCTCACACAGGAGCTGTAGCTCACACACAATCACAGAACGCAGCGACGGCCTAGCCAACAGGTTGCTGGTCCAAAACTCAGGAGGCGTCGTGGCGCAGCGGCGTCTCCAGCCCAACTGGCTCAGCGGGTAGTCAGTCACGGGCGCAGTGGCAGGTAGGGTGGTTGTCGGCACTCAGGCCGGCCTCTCGACACCGACACAGGGTGGAGAACAAGGGGGTAGATACAGCTACGGCCCCGACCCTCGGAAAATTATTCCCATTCATATATTATTCATTATTATTCATATCAAGAGTGAGTTAAATACTCGTCCACATCAAAAATCAAAACCAGCTTATTATCCATAGCATCAAAAATCTCCCTCTTCTCGCAAACCACATTGGAAAAAATCAACATTTTTTTCATCATTAGAAATTCATAAGAAGCTATAAGTCACAGAATAAAAAAGAATCTTTTTTTTCCTGAAGAGCACTTCCTTTAACACTCACTTCATCTATTCATGTTTTCCGAAACAATTTCGTTTTGCTACCCTATCAAGTCATAGGATAACAGAACACACCAAATACTTCTTTTTTTTTTTAAACAACCTTCACAGTGCGCTGAGGAAGTTTCAGTCACTCCTAACCGGGAATACGGTTTCGGTTTGCTAATAAATAAACATTGAATGATAAATACCTGACTGCCACCAAAAACAGCTGGAGTCCCTGTTCGGCCTTCTGGGTTGTTGCGTTGCCGGAATCACTGCAGAGACTGCCTAACCTGTTCAGCTCACCCAGCTTTAACAGTGTGCAGGTGAGCAGCAGTCAGGTAAATTTTTCAACCGGCTTCCAGACAACTACCTTCCGGTAAGCACGGTTGCATGAAAATTTGTGACTGGACGGGAAACGATCCATCACAAACTGGTTCACTATTTTGTGTGTTGTGTCTTCCTTAGTAGAAAGGACTGTCATGCCATCCACGGAGACTTGTAGAGGGGGCACTCAGTATCCATTCCAATACTCTGTTGAACTTCGGCTCATGGCTAATTTCATGATGGCATCCATTGCTAACACAAACAATATTAAATAAACTGCACAGCCCATTGCTATTTCCGTCTGAACAATAATGCAGTCTGCTGTATACTACTTTATCAGAAAACCACTGGCAAATAATGGCAAAATGTCTTCAGCATTCTTTGGATGTTCTCTGGAACATGATACATTTTTAGTTTCGGCTGGATCATCTTTGTAGAAGTGCTTCATAATGTATTTGCCACACCACATTGAGATTACATTTCTCTGCCTCAGCTCTTTAGATCGGTACTAAAGTCTAGTGGCATGCTACACACAGCCGGACACTACCGGGAAACGTCCTTTGTGGACTGACATGCTGAACAAGCCATTTTCTGTGGGGCAATATTCAGCCTTCCTGACATGACACAAAAAAGATGTTTTCTCTCAGCGTTAAGAGGTGACATTGATCTTAAGTGGCTGTTGTCATTAGAATTTTGCTCCTTGGGAATGTACACACCATCAGCCGTCATCCAATGGTGATTGATCTTCCATCCTGATCATCTCAGTTTGTAGAGCCATTGGAGGACTTGGGAGGATTTCCTGTCCAGCAGCCAAAACAATCTTTAGGTTCTGGAGATGTCTTGGCTCTGGCTTTCTAAAATGTTTTCAGCTAATGCTGGTAGCTTATTGTTGAAAACATTTTTCTCTGGTGCTGCAAGCCACACAGAATCTTAGTTGCTAGGTGGTGCTTTGCTCTGAGTATAAAGTATGTTTGTTTGAAATGATGTTTATTACTTCCTTGTCCATTTGTCTCGGATTTTGTCTTATTGCTTCTGTCCACGACGGGGAAAACCGTGATGGTATTGCTTAAGTGAACTAAGTTGATGTATTAGCCAGGCTTAACACACCAAGGCTATCTCTGCACTCATACACACATATGCGCACTCATGCACCCACCAACCATTCACCTCTCTCTGGGAATCAGATGTCACGCATTCGCTTCTTTCCTAACACGTCTGAGAACAAAAAAGTACATTTTCTACGCTAATTATAGTTACACATGAAAAATCCAAATACACACATAGAATAATCAAAACACAAGAGATCAATACTTCCTAAACCGGGTTTTTAACTGAAAAGGCTTCTTATCTGGCCAGGTTTCCACACACACACACACACACACGCACACACACACACACACACACACACACACACACACACACACACACACACACACACACACACTTGCTCACCACTTTACAGTTCATGAGCAAGTCGCTTCAACTTTTCTTCAGCACTGGGTGATGGTGACACCTTTGGTTGTCTGGCACAAGATTCCAGGAATGGGTCTCCGTGGTCGTCTCTGGGGACTTGACATAGAAATCTTTTTTGTCTCTGGGTGTCTTTATTTCTCAGCGTGTCTTTTACGCCTGAGACCTTGCTATCATTTCTGTCCCTCAGACCACATTTCTTTCAACCCTACTCTGTCTTGCCCACTCTTCTCTCTCTCTCTCTCTCTTCTCTCTCTCTCTCTCTCTCTCTCTCTCTCTCTCTCTCCTCTCTCTCTCTCTTCGTTGGTGTTCTCTCCTCTCCTCTGTCGTTCTCCATTCAGTTTATATAGGGATGAACACAAACGATATTCCTTTGGGCCATGCTTTTGTCCATGTTCCTTCTCTACCACATTGTTCACGTGTACACTGAATTCCCCACTGGCTACATTCTGTCACACTTTGGCATTTACATACATCCCTACAAAATAGCTTAGCAAACAACCACTTCGACCCAAATGGACATCAAAGATTCCCACTGACTTCAGTAATTCTCACAGTAATTATCCTGTAGAAGGTACTACAATGACATCCGCACGTATTCAGCTAGCCTGACAAATCATCAACGCTGTGCCCCAGAGCAATACCTACTGAACAAGCCCAAGACTCCTAACTACCTTAGTTGCCATCTATCACCTGACCACTTCAACCTCCTTGACACAGTTCGACCATATGCGCTAGGTGAGGGCGCTACTGCTAATCGGCCCATTACCTATTTCTCCACTATGTGTGGCATTCTTGTCGTCTAAAGCATTGAAGCCCTTTGTGAGAGGTTGGTCACCCATTACAACTTCCTTTGTCCACTGTGCTTCCGATTTTGGCTTATTACTTCCTCTGCCCAATGTATCTCTGATTTTGGTTTACTACTTCCTTTGTTCAGCGTAAGTCTCTGACTTTGGTGTATTACTTCCTCTGCCCACTGTAAGTGTCTCTGATTTTGGTTTATTACTTCCTCTGCCCGCTGTTGATGTATCTGATTTTGGCTTATCATTTCCTTTGTTCATTGTGTCTCTGATTTTTTATTCTTACTTCCTTTGTTCATTGTAAGTGCCTCCAACTTTGGTTTATTGCTTCCTTTGTTCACTGTGAGCGTCTCTAATTTTGGCTTATTACTTCCTTTGTCCACTGTAAACGTCTCTGATTTGGGCTGATTACTTCCATTGTCTACTCTATCTCTTATTTTGGCTTATTACTTCCTTTGTCTACTGTAATTGTCTCTGATTTGGCTTATTACTTTCTTTGTCCACTGTAAGTTTCTCTGATTTTGGCTTATTGCTTCCCTTGTCCACTGTAAGTTTCTCTGATTTTGGCTTCTTGCTTCCTTTGTTCACTTTACCTGTCTCTGATGTTTTATTCTTACTTCCTTTGTTCACTGTAAGTGCCTCCAACTTTGGTTTATTGCTTCCTTTGTTCACTGTGAGCGTCTCTAATTTTGGCTTATTACTTCCTTTGTCCACTGTAAACGTCTCTGATTTGGGCTGATTACTTCCATTGTCTACTCTATCTCTTATTTTGGCTTATTACTTCCTTTGTCTACTGTAATTGTCTCTGATTTGGCTTATTACTTTCTTTGTCCACTGTAAGTTTCTCTGATTTTGGCTTATTGCTTCCTTTGTCCACTGTAAGTTTCTCTGATTTTGGCTATTGTCCACTGTAAGTGTCTCTGATGTGGGCTTCTTGCTTCCTTTGTCCACTGTAAGTGTCTCTGATTTTGGCTATTGTCCACTGCAAGTGTCTCTGATTTTGGCTTATTGTTTCCTTTGTCCACTGTAAGTGTACTGATTTTGGCTTATTACCTCCTTCATCCACTGTAAGTGTCTCTGATTTTGGCTTATTGCTTCCTTTGTCCACTGTAAGTTTCTCTGATTTTGGCTGATTACTTCCATTGTCCACTACAAGTGTCTCTGATTTTGGCTTATCACTTCCATTGTCCACTGTAAGTGTCTGATTTTGGCGGCTCGAGTACTTTTCTGGTGACCTACAGGGTGCCTCTGAAGAAACAATCTGGGAAAATCTGTTTTCACTCTTTCTCCTGCTCGCTTATTCTCCTCTACTGAGGGCAAGGTGTTGTGCTTTCAGGTCTTCCTATAGCTTTTCAAGCACTTTGTTCTCATCTTCAAAGGCAGTTTTCATATGTTTTTTTGAAATTGTCCTGGAAGTTATCCCTTTCTCGCTGGTGTCTTGTTTTTTGAAAAGGTATCTTGAGCATTGTTTGCTTTACTTCATAAGCGCACATACTGTTTTAGCATTATGTTCCCATCTCTTTTTCCACTGGTTTCCAATTGAGGATTAAAAACTGAGTTTATGGCGTGTGGCACAGCAAGCTGTATATACGTCCCATCTGAAAAATCATTTTTTTATGTCCTTGACACCATGATTTGAATCCTGGCCTTGCTTTTGCAAGTTGTCTGCTGGCTCAGCATGCTGCTGCTCATTCATCAGAGTCTGTACACAGTAAATGATGGTAATGAAATGTTCACTGCTGCTCATTCATCAGAGTCGGTACACAGTAAATGATGGTAATGAAATGTTGGCTGCTGCTCATTCATCAAAGTCTGTACACAGTAAATGATGGTCAAGAAATGTGTACTGCTGCTCATTCATTAGAGTCTGTACACAGTAAATGATGGTCATGAAATGTGTACTGCTGCTCATTCATCAGTCTGTACATGGTAAATGATGGTAATGAAATGTTTACTGCCTGTCCTATGGCAAAACTGATGCCATTGTCAGAATGAACGTTTTGAAAAGACGTCATTATAATTCATATAGCTTATACTAGAAAAATCGAATGCAAACAGAAGAAATAAACCATAGCAGTCTACAATGCCATATGCTATATCAGAACTGTGATGAGATAGGTATGTGTGGTAGGTGGGTCCTCTAGGGGAAGGACTTGGAATAATTTCTCGATGAGAATTATCTTAACATTTCACCTACACCCTCTCTCTTACTAGTGGTGGAAGGAGCAATTTTTATTTTGCTCCAGGTCTTGTTAAAATAATGAAGAATGGCTCTGAGATAATTTTCCTAAGGCCTGTACTCTTAGAAGTACTTGTAGCTCTGAGAGACAGAATTGAAGAGAGAAGTTCAAACATTCAACATTTGATTGAACAACAGAGAACTGACACAAGTTAAGTGCAATTTCTCACATCAACTTTAATTGCTTACACATAGGTAAGTATTGGCATGTCACTTCCATACGCTAGGTTTTAGTTCTCATTGGACTACCACAATGAGGGGCCCTTCCTCACTCCTACTTTACATGCATACACTCGGTGCTGCCGCTTAAGTTGGAATACAGTGGGCCTGTCTAAGTTACACTGAATGCATCTGGTTGAGATACATCCATTTCGCTTGCATACACCCAGTGCAGTAGCCAAAGTGGTACTCAGAGGCAGTTTCTCACTGTTTCATCATAAAGTGAGAGTAAGGGTCTGATGGGTTTGAGTCCAGGTGGTTAGCTAACTTAGCTTATATCAGAGAGGACAGTTGATCTCTCCTGTGGCTGGTGACTGCTCCTCCCTGGTAGATCTGTGGTCTGGTGTCACCCCAGTTTACAGTGAAGCCATGGTGTCTGACGTTCCCCCAGTTTCTGGCATAGCCCCAGCTCCTGGTTCAGCCACAATGTGTAGCGTGACCAGGATCCCAGTTCTGCGATAAAGAGAACTTGGTCTGTAGGTGAGAATCTGATGGCTGGTTTGTCGAGTGCACACATTTACCCTTTGTTTCTATCTTTCAGCACAGGAGTGAGACTCAGCCAGCAAAGTTTTCTCTGTGGTAGAGTTTCTGCTATAACTATTAATCTCCACTTTTGTTTAAAGGCTCAGTTAAGCTTACAAACAGGAAGGAGATAGTAATACAATGTTACACAGTTTTAGTCAAACAACTCTTCCATGTTTCTTATGAATTAAATCACATTGACTTGGGCTACACATAGTCCAAGTACGCATGTGGTGTAGACTTAAAAGTCATACACTACAAGTCATTCCAACAATTAACCAGTATTTATAAATCAGCGTAACAGTTTTTAACCTAGCACAGGCATACTGTTTTCCTGATCAAAATTAATCATTGAATTATTATCTTAACAGACAGAATTGCATACTGGCAAAAGTCAGGGTGAACACAAAGAATAGTGGTCAGATTGTTAACAAAGAATCATAACCACTGGCAGAGAGAGCTTTTGCCATATGATGGCAAGCAAACTACTACACAGAATAATCATTCATCAGTTTGATAAATGTCACCAAATATTTGTACAAAGTTACCATGTTAACGCTCACAGCATAAATAAAATCAATACATAGATTTGAAAATGTAAAACAGACTTCCAACTCACTTTTCCTGGGAATGAACAGTGAATGAGACTGGAGGTCAAGGAGTACCAGGAGTTTGCCAGGCCTCCTGTAGTCGTCCCTTTGTCTTCCTCTGTTCTCATCTACAGGCAGTCTTGCGGGGTCAGTGAAGTTGCGACCCTATGTGTCTCGTATATGTCTTCTAAACTGCCAAATCAGGTTTCTGCTCTAACTGACAGGCTGTCATTTACACATCAGGGGTGAGAGGGGGAGGGGTCTAGTCTTATCACCATTCGCCTCGAAAATTGTTTGAACCTAATCGGCGCTGGCTTACTGAAATCAGTGGCCGGTTAATTTATGCGTCCGTATAGACAAAGACTCTCGCGGAGAAACTCCAGTGACATAATTTACCAAAGATCCACGAGCACACGGACTGTAGATAAGAGGAAGGGGAGGGGTGTTGGAGAAGGAGGGAGGTTTGATGGTTGTCTTTGTGTCAACTACCACGTGGCTTGGGGGACGGGGTGGTGGTGGAGAGAGCGGCGTCGTGCCTTTGTGTCAGGGGTAGAGAGAGAGAGAGAGGGGGGGGGGGGGGGGGAGAGAGTACAACAGGCCATTGTTACAATAAAATGTAAACTTTTCCTGATGGGTAGTCTCGCCCAGTGTGAGAGTGGGAGAGTGTTGAAAGGGGAAGGGGAGGGGGACTGAGAAGAATGAAACGCGTCACCAGTTTCCCATGACGTAATTTTCCCTTGTCACAGATAGGGTGATACAGGTGGCCCACACCGTTCTAAGCGAAAGAAAGGGGGGGGGAGGGGAGAGTGGGCATAGATTTGAAATCTACTGTTTGGTTTGGGGTTTGAGTGGGACCGATCGGATGGGTTTGTCAAGCATTTCGTCACAAGGACAGTCTAGTGAAAAATGTTAACTTGAAGAAATAAAGCATTACATTGAAAAATGTTGTTTGAAAAGAGTGTATTTGATGTGTAAAAATGACATAATTTAAAAAACGAAATATTCTCTGCGTAGTGTAAACAACATATCATATTTTGGTGAGTACTCTACAGAAATACAAGCCTTGAACACTCCAGTCTACAGTGCAGTCCTTACATCAGAGCTGAACGGGATCCACATTTGCACAGAAGAAGGTATTCTAGATTTCTGTTGAGATGAAAACACTTTCAGTTTAAATGAGAATGAAATAAAAACAATCCTAAATGACAGAATGGTAAATTACATATCAGTGCAACACTTAATAATAATGATATTAGTAATAATAATAATAATAATAACAGTCATAATAATAATGACTATTTTTGGCGCTTGATCTTACATAGGCCCTAAGCGTTTATAAATACAGAAAAGAGAGAAGAAAACATAAATGAAGCCATTAAGAAGATAAAATTGCATAGATAGATAGATAATTATAAAGGACAAGCCCTTTCCACCAATAAGAGGTGATATCAGAGCTATACACTGAGGGTCATTACATGACTCGAGCTATATATACTAACACATATGCAATCTGCAACTTTAAAATGGTAAAAAACCTAAATCTTATTAAAAAAAAAAATTCACATCTCTTTATTGTGACAGATATATATTGCAGTGAGTACCATCCACCTACAAACAAGAGTGCATACACCTACAAACAAGAATGCATACACCTACAAACATATTGACGTGCGCACACACGCGTGCGCGCGAGCACACACACACACACACACACACACACACACACACACACACAAAACACACACACACACACACACCACACCACACAATCCCATACACAGAGTCTCGCAAAAATGCACACAACAGCACGTGCGCGCACATACACAAATGCACACGTGCGCGCGCACGTGCGTGCACACACACACACACACACACACACACACACACACACACACACACACACACACACACACACACACACACACACACAAGTCGCAGAATTAATTTGACGGGGAAGGGATGGGGAAGAAAGAAGTGCTATTGATAGGTGAAGAGGGTTGTTTTAAGATATGCCTTGAAGAAAGACAGAGAGTTTGAACTACGAAAGATATTGGGAGTTTATTTCAAGAAACCGGATCCTGAAAAGAAAAGAGTGATCGCCGTAGGGTTTAGTTCGAAATTCAGAAATTTTTAGCAGAGTGTTGTCGGTAGAAGAACACAACTGCCTAGAAGAAACATAGAGATGAAGGAAATCAAAAAGGTAGGAAGGAGCTAAGCCCTTCAAAGATTTAAAGCAGAGTAAGGAAAGTTTGTAGTCTATTTGTTTTTCAACTGGCAGCCAGTGAAGAGAAAAAAGTAAGGAAGTAACATGACAAGATTAGGGTTGTCTTAGAATCAGACGAGAAGCATTGTTTTGTACTTTCTGGAGACGACTGAGAGGATTCTGGGGACAGCCAGCAAGGAGAGAATTACAGTAATCATGTCCTGATAGAATGAAAGCAAAAACAAGGATTTTTGTGGCATCAACAGTGAGAAGATATCGCACAGAACCAATGCGGCAAAGGTCAGAGTAACCGACATGGCAGACTGTGGGAACATTTTTCTGGAAGGAAAGTGCTGAGCCAAGGGTAATACCTAATTTCCGTGCAGATGAAGATGTCTGAATAAGGCAATTTTCCAAATGGATAGAGTTTGGGATACAGTCAGATAAAAGAAGTCTTTTGGGTGCAAAGAAGACCGTTTCAATTTTTTCATTGTTGAGCTGAAGTTTGTAAACTGTCATCTAAGATTTTATGTCAGTGACATACGACTGTGTGAATTGGATTGCAGGAGGCAGCTGAGAGATATTGCTGGATGTGTACATTTGATTGTCGTCTGAAAAGCAAGGGTGAGACAGGCTATGATAGGCAACAATGTCAGAGACTAGGTGGGTGTACAGTACGAAAAGGAGGGGGCCCAAGACGGATCCCTGGGGAACTCCATACTGGAGGATAGACGGTGGAGAGGAGAAACCATTAACAGAGACAAGCTGAGTTCCATCAGATAGGTAAGACTGAAATCATGACAGTGCTTCATCAGAAATACTGAAAGTGTCGAGCAGACGAGACAAAAGAATTGAGTGACCAATGATGTTAAAAGCAGCAGATAAGTCAAGAAGAGAGAGTGGAGATACTTGATTATCAAGGGCCAATAAGAGATAGTTCACAATTTTCAGGAGAGCAGATTCTGTACTATGGCCAGAACGGTAAGCAGACTGTAAAGTGTAGAGGAGGTTGTTGCAGTGGAGGTGATTGCGAAGTTGAAGAAGGGGAATCTTTTCATGAGTTAAGAAAGAAAGGGCAAATTAGAAACAGGCCTGTAGTTTTTTTTAAGATTATCAGCATCAGGGGACTGTCTCTTAAGTAAAGGTCTAACAACTGCAGTTTTGAACACAGAAAGAAAAATCGCCTGCGCTTAGGGATTCATTCACAATTTCGGTAGTATATGGCACCAAATAATCAATGACAAGAGAAAAGAGAGATGATGGTAGTAAATCTGAAACACATGTCTTGATGGGAGTTTACATGATCACTTCTTTAACAACAGTATCAGATACAGGTTAAAGCAGACATCAGAGAGCCACATAATGAATCATGGTGAACGTCAGGGCTGAAACAGCTTGGGTGTCAAGGTTCATCCACTTAAGTGGATTCTTACGCTAATAATACATCTTTTCGTCCAACGAAAAGGTTTGGAGCACACTTGATAATTTCATTTGCAAACCATCAGCTTAGAAAAAAAAAAACAGTTCATTAAACGAATTCTTTTCTTTTTTAAACATGAAATTTGCAGACACAAAAGATGTTATACTTGTTTTATGAGGTTGATGTGAATGGTCATTTCTTCGTTTTGCCGATTACTGTACGTAATAATTTTCTGAAGTATTGAAAGTTTAATATAAAGCAGGGCTGAAAAAGCTGTAAACCTAAACGAAACACATGAAGTGTTTAGTTTTCAAAACGATAAAGTAATTAAACAAGAAAGACTTGTCATTGTAAAATTAATCTTTTTAAAAGTATTATGTGCACAAGAAGTGATCTCCAATTTTTCCCCCAGATCACCGCTGTCCTTTCGCTTTTTATCAACAATATAGTTTGAGAATGTATTTTCTTCGTTTCAACTAAACGCAGTTATTGTAAATGCATAAATAAACTTCATTCGGACGAGCGCTCAAAGTGTTTGGTTGTGTGAATATTTGAACAAAGGAAAGACAGGAAGAGAGAGAAAGAGATGGACACGGAAAATAGAGTTCACACGGGTGATGATTCTGTCTGAGGCATTAAAAGTTTTCGTATGGGAAGAAGAACGAACGAACGGAAGAAAGAAAGACAGACAAAGAAAGAAAGAAAGAAAGAAAGAAGGGAGGAAGGAACGCACACACACACACACACACACACACACACACACACACACACACACACACACACAACACACAGAGAGAGAGAGAGAGAGAAAGAGAGAGAGAGAGAGGGGGGGGGAGAAAGACAGGCAGACAGACAGAGACAGACAGACAGAGACAGAGAGACAGACATATATATATATATATATATATAGATGAGAGAGAGAGAGAGAGAGAGAGAGAGAGAGAGAGCAACACACATTTCAACAAGTACAGCCACATTATACCCTGTACTGCACCCCAAAGCAGCAGCTGCGGAGAGAAGTGTCACTTCTTCACCAGACGCCTCCAATACTTTGTTGTGCGAAATAGTCATTCCAGGCCCGAGGCTGTCAATGATAAGTGAATTTGGTGTGTTCAGACGTCACTGCATTTCACCTACATTTTATCTCAGAATTGATCAGAATTATTCTAATATACTCTGTAAGGAGGAAACGCCCATCTTGCGCCGAATGTGAAAAGATAAGTGACTGCTCGTTCTTCGTTTACATTGTCCTAAATGCTGTTTATTGTCCTAAATGCTGTTTATCTTACCCGAAGAAGACCTAAGAGGTCGAAACGCACCATGTTTTGTCCTGAAATGTGTTTGTTCATGTTAACTGGTGGGGCACTTCAAATTCCTTTTAAAATTTATTTTTTCACTTTAACAAAAGTCTTAAAGATGCTACAGTATGAGGAACGGTAGTACAGTGGTTAATAACTTTCTGCTAAGCACTGACAGTGAAACAGGGGTCTGGCCGATGGATTTGACCCTCACTTGACAGAGACCACCCTAGTTCATTCAGCTGTCAAAGGGTACCTCTTTCCCTTGAGAGACGAAGATGGTCATGTGACCAGTGGATGGGGTAGGCACTGACCTCATAATCACAGGGCCCTGAATCTCTAAGATCTGCCCTCCCACCAACAACTCTTGTTTAAGATGCGGCGTTTAACAAGCTAGGTTGCTCAGTGCATCCCAGAATTGCAACAACAGATTGCACGTTTAGGTCTTTTGTCGATGGGGCTCTGCCACTAAGTGTCCAGAAATTGAACACCAAATCCTTCAGTGTCGAATGCCAGTCGAATGCAAGTGCGATTTGAGTTTTTTAGCATTTCAGCTTCGTGTTGATAATTTCATGAGCATTTTGGATTCGCCTACTGTAATTTTGCGAGTATTTGTCTTCGCATTTTGATGAAGCCTTCCTGCGGTAATGCGATGAATGTTAAGTGTATGTCATGAATACGTGTTATAGTAATTTGAATATAGAATATATGGAGTGGTGATGTGACGAGTGTGTTTGACCTTGCAGTCAGTTGGTATGTGGTGGTGATACCATGTGGCTGTTATATGAAGCTTCACTTTAAACACTATCAAGCTATTTGCATATCAGCAAGAAAAAATGAAGAACGTAAAGTGGGTGGGGAGTGAAGATGGGGGAGGGGGGGTAAGAAAAAAACCTTGAAAGTAGGAAAAGAGAGATATAGGAAAGCAGGGACCGGTAAGCAGGAGAAATGTAGATAAAACAGGAAGGCGCAGTGTACCCTGAACACGCCTTGTGCACTTTGTACCCCCACTCCTCCCCCCCCCCCCCACCCCCCACCTCTTTTTTGACACAACTGTCACGCAGACTTTGCGGCTGAAACCATTCGCATATTTACATTATTTATTTTTTCTGTTCTAGTTTGCTCTGGTCTGGTCTGGTTTGGTCAGGTCTCTGCTCTCTCTCTCTCTCTCTCTCTCTCTCTCTCTCTCTCTCTCTCTCTCTCTCTCTGTCAGGGAAATTAGAACGATGTACATTATAGTAATTAATCTAAGATGTACAGGTACATGTGTTTTCATGAGAACATGTGAAAGATTACTTAGAAATATCAATAACACAAACTGATTTATTGAAGTCTGTTTCGTAGATTCCGCTGAAGCATTTGATGTATTTGATACCACACCCATTTTGCATTTTGCAAAACATTAGATGATCTACAAACGTTCTAAAACTCGTCTCAATCTTTAGTTTACGACAGTTTAAGTAAAAGATTTGGTAAATTATATGGTTGTGCTGTTACCGATTAAATCTGGAGAATTCAAAGGATCTATCGTAAGATAAGTATTGTTCCCGACAAATATTAACGGCTTGTATTGTCATTTTTCAAACACGCCAGATTTTTTTGGGTTTGTTTTTGCTTTGTTTTGCGGTTGTATTGTTAATGCCGTTGAGTACTTGTAACATCATTGTACCTTCGTATTTCAGAACATGTGTCCTTATCAAACCATATTTGCTACTAAATTCTGCACAATATAGAAACGTTTTGGTTGGTATCGGCTAGTTTCTTCTCCAAAGCCATCTTCTTGATCACTTTGCTGTTCATCTTAGTGATTTCAGGGGCGCAAGTGAGTCCATTGTCCAGTGTCGTCCCAAGCAGCGGAATGTCCTGGCTTTCAACGTGCAGGTTGAACTCTTCATTCAAAAAGTGCGAGACACGGTCTTTGGCGAAGATTAAGATTTGTGCTTTAGACTCCTTGCGGGTGATTTCTGAATGATTCTGCACATAGCTTCTGTTGTTATTCGCCTCCCCTCCTCCTCCCCCGCCCCCGTGTGTGTGTGTGTGTGTGTATGTGTGTGTGTGTGTGTGTGTGTGTGTGTGTGTGTGTGTGTGTGTGTGTGTGTGAGCCTGTATTTGCGGGTGTGCGCGCACACGTGTATATGTGCGCTTCTCTCTCTCTCTCTCTCTCTCTCTCTGGAGTGTAAGCTGAGCTGTCGTTGGAGACGGACGTGTTTTTGCTTCGCTCCGTCCTCTGCATTCAACACTCTGCGTGCTATCTACTCACTGCTTTTGAATGTGTGAAACTGCATGATGACAATAAGCATTGAAGCCTATCGCTGTGCAGTGGGACAGTTTGCACACATTTTTCCAGCTTTGCTGCATAAGAAAATGATGAAAAGGAGAAAGAGTCAATGTGAAAATGAGATGTCAGTGGGTGACGTGTGTAGCGGTCTGGACATTGCAGTGTTTTGTGTCTGCATTATGCTGTCAGCTCTCATCCTGTTCGCTGCCCCTTTCTGTGTGTTCATGGCCCTCTGTGTGGATGGATACGGACAGGTACGTGCAAATCATCATGAGTATGATGTCTTGCCTCTGATTACCCCAACAAATATGTATTGTGCTATTGAACAGAAAGATATCCAACTCTCACCCCATGTCCTGACATTGTCCACAATGTCTTTTCTGCAAACTACATCCCTGACCTCTCTCCCCGGACCCAACCTGCGATTTCTGTTGCTGCTTTGTGGCGACATTGAATCCCAGCCTGGCCCCTCTGTTGAGGACTCTGTGAAAAGTCTGGAAGACAAACTGGATAGGCACACTTCAGGTCTGGAAAGAAAACTGAACAAACTGATTGAAACTCTGGAAGCTGTCAATTTTCGAAGCAAGGAGCTTGAGGAAAAGTTCCAAGCACTTGAAGATTCAGTAAATACAAACTGCTCAGATATAAAAAGAAAAGTATCTTCACTAGAAGTGGCTATCAGGCAAAATAATGAAAGTGTGAAAAGAATTGAAGAAGAACAAAAGGATATTGATTCTAGAGTGAAAAAGCTTGAGGGTGAAATTGAAAGACAAGAGCGTTACTCCAGAAGGTCAAACCTCCTGCTGTATGGAATGGCAGAAGAAGCAGGTGAAACTTTTGACAGATGTGTTTCAACGGTTGTAGACACTTTTAGACGGCATTTTCCACAAAAAGACTGGATAGAGACAGATTTTAAACGGGCACACCGATTAGGTCTAACATCACCCAGAAAGGATAGACCACGACCAATGATTATAAAGTTTCAGAGATGGAGAGATGCAATGCTGGTCATAAAGGATAGGGAAGGGAAAAATCAGATGCGTTTGAACGGTTTGCGAATTGGGGCAGATCTGACAAAACAGCAAAGAGATACTGTGGCACACTACAAAGAACAAGGAAAATATGCATTTTACACCAAAGGGAAGTTGGTGGTCCAAGATTTCCGTACACGCCCCAGTCATGATCATGGAATACATCAAGAATCCCACGCATCCCCCTCTGTCACTTCCTATGCGCAGATGGCAGAAAGAGTACCAGAAGCCCAGGACAGTGCTCTCATGACTGTATGTGACCAGATTGTGGATGAGGGTCCAGTTGAAATGTCTACCAGCCCTCAAGAAGACCGACAGACTGAGCAGTCCTTTCACGACACACCAGGTGACCATGGCACACCACTTAGTCAGCAAGCACTCTCCTCAGGAACGAGAGGTTTTGGAAGAGGATCTCCACTTCCTAGTCAACAGCACTCCGTACCTTGTGGTGGGGGAAGGGGCGGAAATGGGGGGAGGGGAAGGGGGAGGGCGAACAGAACTGGTAACATTTGTGTACAGAATTCACCCATACTAACCCGCAATCGCTCTGCTTCACAGCAGAGTACTCTGCCCTATGACTGGAACTTGGGTCATGCCAGATCTGCTCAGAACAAGGATTCTGAACGAATCAATAGGGAGAAAACCTGTCAGAATAAATAGCGGTTAGGCCATGGCCCAGATCAAGTGGATATTACATTACATGAAGAAAACGGTCATGAATGTGTTCTTAACTCTAATAGAGTCAATGAAAAATGTACAGAATCGTTTTTGTCATTTGTTACTTACAATGTTGAAGGTTTACATTCTATCATGAATGAACTTGATTTATCATCATTTGTATGTCAGTATGATTTTGTTTTTCTTGTTGAAACTTTTCTTCAGACATTTTCTAGTTCATGTGTAAAATCTCATTTGTCGTTTGTGTCACCGGGTGTGAAGGTGTCTGATAATGTTCATGGTCGTCTGTCAGGTGGGGTCATATGTTTTGTTCGTAAAGAACTCACTGAATATGTACAACGTGTTGAAGTAGAATCTGATAATGTAATTGTATTAAAACTTTCACACAAGCTGTTTAGTACGTCTACAGACTGCTTGTTGGTTGGAATGTATATTCCTCCAGAGAATTCACCTTACTATGAGGAAACTGAAATTTATAATGGTGTTATGTTACTTGAAGATTTGTTGCTTGACTTAGTCAGAGATTATGGAGACATTCCTTTAATTATTTGTGGTGACCTAAATTCTAGAACAGGCTGTTCAAATGCTCAAAATAATGATCATGTTGAAGAGATATATGAAATGAGAAGTGAAGATGAAGGACATGAGAAAGATGACGATAACAAAAGATGTTCTAATGACTCTGTGGTTAATGCTTATGGAAAGTTTCTTATTAACATTTGTCAGGAATTCAATCTGTTGATATTGAATGGTCTGCAATCAGCAAATTTCCCATGCGGTTTTACATATATTTCACAAATGGGATGCAGTGTTGTAGACTATTTTATTGTTTCTAAAAGTCTGTTACACAAATGCAAGGTCATGAACATTTTACCTATGATTGAATCAAAACATTTAGCTGTTGATTTGTATATTGAATCCATGTCTGATGCTATCTCAGAAAAAGAAGCACCCAAACCTTATACACTCACAAGATATAAATGGGACGAACTAAAGAAAATCGAGTTTACAAATAAAATACAATGTGACTATGCTAAGAACTTACTACACCAAGCCATATCTTTGATTCAAAGAAGTGTAAATGAAGCGCTTAGTAAGTTTAATGAATGCTTGTATTTTGCTGGCGAATGTATGAAGAAAACATCTGTTGTTCAAGACAAAAAACATCATGTTTGGTTTGATCAGGAATGTAGACATGAAAGGAAAATTGTTCGACAAAATTTGAGAAAAATATGCAATGTACATATTTATAAAGACGATCTTACGTATACTCAAAAGAAAGCAGATCTTGACAGAGACAGAGAATTATATGCACGTAAAAGAAGAGAATATAAAGAACTTATTAGACTAAAGAAAAAATCGCATAGAGAGAAAATAGTCAATGATTTGCAAAATAACCTGAACAACCCAAAGAAATTTTGGAATACAATCCGTTCAGTACGTCCAAAATGTGGAATACAAACTACAATTAGTCTAGAAGAATGGTATAACCATTTCAAAGATGTGTTTAATTTTCTCTCCAATGATGCACCGGATATTCAAAATGGTGAATTTCATAGTTCAGATACTGTTATTGATAGAGATTCTGAAGCTTTAAACGAGCCAATTTCAACAGAAGAGGTGAGGGATGCAGTTAAAGCATTGAAAATCAATAAGGCCTCGGGGCCAGATGGGTTAATTGGAGAATTCTTTAAGAATAGTACAGAGCAAACTTTACCTTTTCTTACAACCTTCTTTAACTTTATTTTTGATCATGGTTTTTTTCCGGATGAGTGGTGTTTTTCAATTATACAGCCTTTGCATAAAAAGGGAGACATAAATAACACTGACAACTACAGAGGAATATCATTATTAAATATCTGTAGCAAGCTCTACAGCTTTGTTCTGAATAAACGTATCACGAAGTGGATAGATGACAATAATATAATTGGGGAAGAACAAGCTGGTTTCAGAAAAGATCATAGTACATCTGACCATATATTTACACTTTCAGCCATGATTCAGAAGCAATTATTATGACATAGAAAACTATATGTAGCCTTCATTGATTTTCGCAAAGCCTTTGACTCTGTGTGTCGGGATAAGCTATGGAAGATACTGCATACGAATGGTTTAAATGGTAAATTGTTAAAAGCATTAAAAAGTATGTATAATACTGTGATGGCAAAAGTGCGTACTGGAGGTGACCTGACTGAGGCCTTTTTGTGTCCACGGGGTTTGAAACAAGGGGAAGTGTGTTCACCAGTTTTGTTTTCACTGTTTATAAATGAACTAACAAAAGATATCATCAATAATGGAAAACATGGAATCCAATTGTCACCTGATTTTGTTGAATTGCTCATCTTACTTTTTGCAGATGATGTTGTATTATTTTCTGATAGTGTAATTGGTCTCCAAAACCAGCTGAACATCTTAAGTACGACAGCAAAAAGACTCGATTTATCTGTTAATTTAGAAAAATCTAATGTGGTTGTTTTCCGAAATGGTGGATACTTGTCTTTATCTGAGAAATGGTCTTTTGATGGAGAAGAACTAGTTATTGTCAATATGTATAAATACCTGGGTATATATCTTTCAACAAGGCTTACCTTTTCTCACACACTTAATGACCTTGCAAATCGCGCTAGAAAAGGCATCTTAGCTATAATCAAAGTTCTCTGGACTGTAGGTGAACATTCACCACAGGTTTTTTTCAAGATGTTCGATTGCCAAATACAGCCAATATTGACATATGGATCAGAAATTTGGGGATTATCAATTGACCAAGAGCCCATCGAAAGAATCCATCTATGTGCCCTAAAACGGTTTATGGGGGTTAGCCCAAAGTCACCAAGGCAACTGATATATGGAGAAACTGGTATGCATCCTCTTTATGTAAACACTTACTTACGATGCATACGTTACTGGCTACGACTTGTTGCTATGGAAGAGTTTAGATATCCAAAAAAAGCTTACAATATGTTATTATCATTGCAAAATCAGAATTATGTCACATGGGCTTGTCGTGTTAGAGATGTTTTATATAAATTTGGCTATGGAATAGTTTGGGAAGCACAAGGTGTGGGAAGCGTAAAATTATTTCTCTCAGAATTTAAACTCAGACTTATTGACTCATTTAAACAAGACTGGCATGCTGCACTGGAGACCCATAATTTTTTTTATGTATACTCAACTTTTGGTTCTACATTTTCTCCAAAAGTATATTTGTTTAAGCTTAAAAATGTGTATTTGCGAAAATGTCTTGCAAGATTTCGAATTGGTATGTCTCCCTTAAAACACAGCTACTTGCAATATAAATCATCTCTAAACAACCGTAACAACAATTGTCCATTCTGTTTATATGCTCTTGAAACTGAAGTTCATTTTCTTTTCATATGCCCGAAATATAACGATTTGAGGGATGAATTAATACCTGATAAGTACTGCAGATACCCATCATTATTCAAACTTTCTTTGATTCTTGCCAATGAAAATGAAAATGTAATTACGAATATTTCTCTGTTTGTGTATAAGGCGCTGAGTTTGAGAAACCAATGTCTTAATATTTTGTAATTAATCCAATGTGTATCTGGCTCGCTCACTCTCATTGTTATGGGCCAGAGGCCTGACAATTAAACTTTTGACTTTTGACTCTCTCTCCTCTCTCTCTCTCTCTCTCTCTCTCTCTCTCTCTCTCTCTCTCTCTCTCGGGGGTGAGCTCAACGCAGTGTTGGAGCAAGACGTATGGTGTAAGTCTCTCCGAGTTTTCCTTCAATTGTGACGGTTCCCGAAGTTGCTAGTGTCTGAGACTGTGCATACGACTGGTGCTGATACCATGCCGTTGGATGGACTATCTTTTCCTTCAAGATGTGGCTGTTTCGTGGACATATTTCTGCATTTCATGTTCAAGAGAAGTGTGCACAAAGCAAAAATGCGGATCTCCATTTTGACGCTGCGTAGACCGAGTGACGGTGTCTGCGCAGGTTTGCTCCTCGTCTTGTTGTTTTGGGGCGGACTGTTACTGCAGTGTGGAGACGTGGAGCAGAACCCCGGACCTACACCAGCGGTGAAGGCAGACAACGCGAAGCAGACCCGGCTGGGCTACGCTACGCGTGGTGCAAGTGCGGACAGGAGTGCTGCCCCCTCTGAGGACTCTACTGTGTCCAGACCGACGAGCGCCGAACCCACCACTGCCGACATCATGACCAAGCTTCTGGAGATGGACAGGACCAACAAGGCCATGGACAGTAAGTTGGATGATGTAAAAACAGAAGTGAAGACCCTTGGTGAACAGTACGCTGCTTTGCAGAACGAAGTGAAGGGTCTCAGGGAGGAAGTGGCGGAATTACGGTCCCACAACAGTGATCTGCAAAGAACGAACACTGAACTGGTTGATAGAGTAGAGTTGCTGGAAAAGAAGGCGGACGACCTTGAAGGGCGCTCAAAACGTAACAACTTATTGTTTTATGGTTTGAGTAGAAGTGAGAATGAGAACGGTGATGACTGCGAGCGTATGTTGAAGGACTTGACAGCGAAGAAATTGGCGTGAATGGGGTCGAGTTTGATAGAGCGCATCGTTTAAATGCAAAGCATGACTCCCCCATCATTGCCAGATGCTCTTCGTATAAGGATAAAGTACATAGCTTAAAAGCTAAAGCGAAATTAAAAGGGACAAATATCTTTGTCGGCGAAGACTTCACTGCTAGGGTCCGCGATATCAGACGGAAACTCACTCCTCATCTTAAGGAGGCCAGGAACAGTGGTAAACGGGCCGCGATGGTCTTTGACCATCTCCTTGTGGATGGCAGGAGATTCGGGCTAGATGTTTCCGGTCAACTGAAGGAACTGAGATAGGGTTTTGGCCGGTCCTTTTGTGATAAGGATGAACTTGCTTCAAAAGGGAGGACAAATTTGCTTACACCGGTTGTAAGACTGGCCGCTCCGGACTCTGCCGCGCGTGGCTGTGAGCGCTTTGCACATGATTGTGACGACAGTAGCGTGGGCAATGGGAGCGATGGCACTGACAGTCATTTGAATTCGGATCAAGGTTTGAAAGATAGGCATTTGAATGTTAATTCTTTTACATATGATAATATGGATAGCGATACTGATGTATGCATGAATAAGAGTGTATTTAGTAACAGTCATATTGATAGCCATGGTCTGGACGTGCCTGTATGTAATAAAGTGTTCAAGCTTCTCTCTTGGAACGTGAATGGTCTATCCTCAAAAGTTTCTGGCAAGGCATTTGTTTCCTATGCCTGTGGTTTTGATTTCATATGTTTTGGAGAAACTTTTCTTGAAACGTTTAACATGGATGTGTTTGTTGGATATAAAGCCTTTTGCAAAGCTGCTGTGAAACTCTGTCATCAGGGGAGAAGATCAGGGGGGCTTGTTTGTTTAATAAAACAAGAATTTGTTCCCTTCATAACTTATGTTGATGTTGATTGCTCTAACGTGTGTGTCTTTTTAATCGAAAAATCGCTTTTTGGGACAACGAAAAATATTGCTTTGGTCTGTGCATATATTCAACCTGAAGGGTCTCCCTTTTATAATTCTGGTCATGCTGATAATGTGATCTCTATGTTGGAAGATTGTTTGGCTGATTGCTTGTGTTCCCTTGGTGACATTGATGTAATAGTATGTGGAGATCTGAATAGCAGGACGGCAAATTTTTCTCCTGACTTGTCTTCTGATGTTTTTGATTGTTGTTTGCAAACGAAAAGTGAACCACCTTGCACAGATCGTTGTTCTCAGGATAATGTTTTGAATAACTACGGTAAGTTATTGTTAAATCTTTGCGTTGCTTTTGATTTGTATATTATGAATGGAGTATGTCAGGGCGACCGTCATGGTTGCTATACATATGTAACAGACAGCGGGAGCAGCGTAAATGATTATTTCCTTGTGTCAAAAGATTTTTTCTCTACTCTTTATGATTCCTGTAATTTGTTTGTTTCGGAACGGATCGAATCCGATCATTTACCTATTGAATTTCACATTGACTTCTCAACAGAAAACACTGACAAATCAACTGAGACTGTTGAGGCTACTATCTCCGAAAGGTTTGTGTGGAATGATGACTATGCCATGATTTACAGGGACAATTTGTGTGAAGCAGAAATGCGTACAAAATTAAATGAGGCCTTAGAACTGATTGCTGTTGATGTAGATAAAGCTTTAAACTTGTTCAATGATTGTATCAAAAACAGTGCTGAAGGTATGAAAAAACGTGTGCAAACAAGGAACAGTGGTGAGAACGAGGACTGGTTTGACTGTGACTGTTTGATAATGAAAAGAAAAGCACTAAAATTATTGAAAGTATGGCTGCGTACTTTGGACGCTGGTGACAGAAGTGAGTATGTTATTGCGAGAAGAGAATATAAAAATCTTCTAAAACAGAATAAGAAAATATTCAATAAAAAGCTATTAGATAATATGATCAGATCTCTTCCTTCACAACAGGAGTTTTGGAAAACAGTAAAAAGAGCCTCATTCAAAAGAAAATGTCACAACGATAATATCTCTCTGGACTCTTGGTATATGCACTTTAAACATTTGTTAGATAAAGATGTCTCAGATAACGATGAACTTTCTGTTGTCACTGGTGAAGACGAGGATGAGTATTTTAATCGTCCCATTTCTAAAGAAGAAGTTATGTTTGCCATGCGGAAAATTAAAACCAACAAATCGGCAGGACCTGATTCTATTATTGGTGAATTGTTGAAATTTGGTGGAGCTCAAGTTGTTGACTTTTTACTAGCTTTTTTCAATAGGATTTTTGATGATGGTATCTTCCCAGAAAACTGGAAAGAATCTGTAACCTTGCCGATATTCAAGAAAGGCGATGTAAATAATCCTAATAATTATAGAGGTATCTCTTTAGTTGACGTTAGTAGTAAATTGTATAGCACTGTCATTAACAAAAGATTGCAGGAGTGGATTGAATGTAATAATATTACTGGAGAACATCAAGCTGGGTTCAAAAAGGGTTACTCTACTATCGATCATATGTTTACTCTCCTCGCGTTTGTTCAGAAACAATTTTCTTTAAATCGTAAACTTTATGTTGCGTTTATTGACTTCGAAAAAGCCTTTGACTCCATAAACAGACAGCTTCTGTGGAGAGTATTACTTAAAAATGGGGTCAAGGGGAAATTATTCAACTGTATTAGAGCTATGTACAAAGTTGTTAAAACAAGGGTAAGAAATGGGTCCAGTCTGACAGACTATATTAATTGTGTTGTGGGAGTAAGGCAAGGTGATGTCTGTAGCCCTGTACTATTTTCAATTTTCATAAATGAGCTTGCCATTGAGGTAATCAATAATGGCCTGCATGGTGGACGATTTACAAATGATGTTTTAGAATTATTTATCCTACTTTTGGCAGATGACGTTGTTTTGGTTTCAGAAACAATAGTTGGCTTACAACGTCAGCTAAATAATCTGAGCAGGGCTGCATCCTCATTAGAGTTAAAAGTTAACATGAGTAAAAGCAACATTGTGGTGTTTAGAAAGGGAGGTTATTTGGCGGTGAGGGAAAGATGGAAGTATGATGGACTTACTATACCTGTGCTGAATGTTTATAAATACTTGGGGATCTACTTTTCTACACGCCTAAGTTTTACGTTTGCCTGTAAAGACCTTGCATGTAGGGCAAAGAATGCTTTGATATGTGTAATAAGAAGATTGCATGCTTTGAATAATAATTCGCTTGAATTATTCTTAAAAATATTTGATTCCCAGATACAGCCTATGTTGATGTATGGGGCTGAAATTTGGGGTTTAGATAATGCCGTTGTTCACTGTGAGGCTGTGCATTTATTTGCTTTGAAGAGGTTTCTAGGTCTCGACAGGCGTATCTCTAATGATTTGGTGTATGGAGAGTCCAACAGATATCCACTGTTCATTGGTTCAGCCGTTAGATGTGTGCGGTATTGGTTAAAGCTCTTACACATGGATCATTATAGGTTGCCTCGTAAGTCTTATGAGATGTTGTTTGAATTGGATGTAAAGGGGAAAACGAACTGGGTTTCAAATGTGCGTTTGTTTCTGTGTAAGCATGGCTTTGGGGATGTTTGGCTGACTCAGGGTGTTGGAAATCAAAAACAGTTTATTCGTGCTTTTCGCCAAAGGTTGATTGACTGTAGATGGCAAATGTGGGATGACCATATCCAAACTAGTGAACGGTATGATTTATACAGAAATTATTCTAGTTTCCAATATATTCAGCCTTATCTAAAACTGGATTTGGACATGTGTTTGAAAAGATTAATTGCTAAATTTAGAGTCGGTGTTTCTGAAATAAGAATTCATTACTTAAGATACAGGAAACATACACAAACTGACTTGGTTTGTCCATTGTGTATGCAAGGTGAGGAAAATGAAATACATTTTACGTTCCTTTGTCCAGCCTTGGAAGATCTCCGCCAAAAATTTATCCCACAGAAATATTATAGGCGCCCGTGTATGTTTCGATTACAGTTACTACTTAGCTCTAACTGTTATAAGGTAATTAGGAAGTTAGGTATGTTTTTGTGTGAGGCGTCTAAGATTAGAGAAATAATGACGTCTTAGTTGATGTTCTTATTGGTATAGTTGTTTCTTTTTGTTTTTGTTTTTGTTTCGTGACTATTGATTTTGTTTCTTACACATTATAATGTGAATGATTGTGCTCATTCCCCTTCAAATGGGCCGATGGCCTTATTGAATAAAAATCTGAAGTCTGAAATCTGAAGTCTGAAGTCTGAAGTCTCTCTCTCTCTCTCTCTCTCTCTCTCTCTGACAAAGAAAGAGAGTGAGAAAGAGAAGGAGAAAGTGAACATGGTCAACGATTGTTGATTATGTTCGCGAGATTGATTGTTTAGCGTTGTGTGTTTATGTATATACTGTATTTGATGTATTGATTTCTTTCCCTACTTATTGCAGTTGTGATCAATTTGATTTTGTGTCTGCCCCCTCCCTCTGTTACCATTGACACGGGCATGTGGCCTAGTTCAATTAAAACATTTGTCATTGTCATTGTCATTCTCTCTCTCTCTCTCTCTCTCTCTCTCTTCTCTCTCTCTCTCTCTCTCTCTGTGTTGTGTGTGTGTGGTGTGTGTGTGTGTGTGTGTGTGTGGTGTGTGTGTGTGTTGAAAACTCAACAAACATACTACGGTATTGCACACCAGCCTTTTCTGGGATAGCATTCTTCTTAAAACCGAAAAGGCAGAGGAGTCAAATTACCACTTTCGCGGTCACTGAGGAGAAACAATCAGGTTTCGAAATATCGGTATCTGACCAGGAGTTATATGTTAGTGGGTTTTCTCCCCATTGGAGACCGTCTCCCACTTGGAGACTATAAGCTTGCTAAAGGCTCATTTTGAGAAGCATTTATTTTATTTTTCCCCATTTACCCACTCAAGCACATACTGTTAGTTGGCAGAATGATCTACCACTGCAGATATGAATGCTTATCTCCCCTATTTGTTCAATCTAAGACATAAGAGCAAGCTTTGTTTATAATTGAATATTCCTTGCAGTCATTGCAACACCTAGCTGCTCTGTAAGTTGCTGGAATGGTGCTCGGTACTTATCCTTGGAATTTATTAGTTTATTGTAATTTAGTCCCTTGTGGATTCATTCCAAGAACTGGCCCTCAGCACTTGTGTCTTGAGAGGTTATCTTTTTATATTTTCTACTTTTCGCAAGAAAATGTAGCTTGTTTTGCTCTTTCATGATTTTCTTTTGCTTCTTAGGTGGCACCTTTGGTTGTTTTTTGAAAACTCAACAAACATACTACGGTATTGCACACCAGCCTTTTCTGGGATAGCATTCTTCTTAAAACCGAAAAGGCAGAGGAGTCAAATTACCACTTTCCGCGGTCACTGAGGAGAAACAATCAGGTTTCGAAATATCGGTATCTGACCAGGAGTTATATGTTAGTGGGTTTTCTCCCCATTGGAGACCGTCTCCCACTTGGAGACTATAAGCTTGCTAAAGGCTCATTTTGAGAAGCATTTATTTTATTTTTCCCCATTTACCCACTCAAGCACATACTGTTAGTTGGCAGAATGATCTACCACTGCAGATATGAATGCTTATCTCCCCCTATTTGTTCAATCTAAGACATAAGAGCAAGCTTTGTTTATAATTGAATATTTCTTGCAGTCATTGCAACACCTAGCTGCTCTGTAAGTTGCTGGAATGGTGCTCGGTACTTATCCTTGGAATTTATTAGTTTATTGTAATTTAGTCCCTTGCGGATTCATTCCAAGAACTGGCCCTCAGCACTTGTGTCTTGAGAGGTTATCTTTTTATATTTTCTACTTTTCGCAAGAAAATGTAGCTTGTTTTGCTCTTTCATGATTTTCTTTTGCTTCTTAGGTGGCACCTTTGGTTGGTTTTTTGAAAACTCAACAAACATACTACGGTATTGCACACCAGCCTTTTCTGGGATAGCATTCTTCTTAAAACCGAAAAGGCAGAGGAGTCAAATTACCACTTTCCGCGGTCACTGAGGAGAAACAATCAGGTTTCGAAATATCGGTATCTGACCAGGAGTTATATGTTAGTGGGTTTTCTCCCCATTGGAGACCGTCTCCCACTTGGAGACTATAAGCTTGCTAAAGGCTCATTTTGAGAAGCATTTATTTTATTTTTCCCCATTTACCCACTCAAGCACATACTGTTAGTTGGCAGAATGATCTACCACTGCAGATATGAATGCTTATCCCCCCCTATTTGTTCAATCTAAGACATAAGAGCAAGCTTTGTTTATAATTGAATATTCCTTGCAGTCATTGCAACACCTAGCTGCTCTGTAAGTTGCTGGAATGGTGCTCGGTACTTATCCTTGGAATTTATTAGTTTATTATATATATATATATATATATATATATATATATATATATGAATGATATATATACTGAAGGATTGTGCATCTATGATGTATTTCCCTGACAATTCATCCTCATTTTCTTTAAGCCCTACCCTCCCCCGCCCCTCTGCTTCCCTTTTTTCTCATCGAATCTTTGCTAAGTCATTCTTACAATAATGGAGCAAATGCTAGACTGCACTTCTTTTCCCTCACTACCAAATTGTTCAACACCTCTCTGTCTCTCTCTCTCTCTCTCCTCTCTCTCTCTCTCACTTTCTCTCTCTCTCTTCTCTCTCTCTCTCCCGACGAAGCGACAGGGCCCATTTGTCTAAGCTGCAAAAATGATTTCCGATTAGTCTTTGACAATGCCAGTTACTGGATTTCCAGCGACTGTGGAGACAGCCCTGAGCGCCATGCTAACCGAGAACACAGTGTCAAGCTGGAAAATTACAGGTGAAGGCAGCAACACCGTCGTCGTACTACGACTGAAGCCTGCCGTCCCTGTCAAAACAATAATGGCGGATCCCGTCTTGAATCGAGGAACGCGAGTTCAATATTACCGAAAGAAACAGCCCAGCCAGGTGCGACGTGTGTTGCGCCGTTTTTTGTCGTCCTGAACCACTTGTATCACCTCACGAGTTTTGTCGTCCATTTCAACCATTTATGTCGCACCTTACGATGTTTGTCGTCACTTAACAACCATTTATGTCGCCACAACCACTTATGTCGTCCATTTTTCCGGGGCAGCCTAACGAGTTTTGTCGTCTACATCAACCACTTTTGTCACCCGGGGCAACCTCACGAGTTTTGTCATCAAACATTAACCATTTTTGTCGCCCCTTTTATTTAGAAAGAGAGGTAAAAAAAAAGTGTCATTCTTTTAAAATGTTGTCTAGGGTAGCTCTAAAAATTAAAATTTTGTCCACCGGTCTTGTGCAACTTGATTTTTTACTAGCCTAAACAAAGTTATTCACTATCTAATCTAAAGAAAATAGCCAAACCTGATATAAGGTGACTTCAAGGTGAAACATGGGTCTTTAGAAGAGGACAAATTAAAGTTTAAATAAGGAAAAGAATGATGTGTTATATTGAAAGGATGACATTTGTGGATTATGAAAATGCCAATAGCATTCCTTTTGTCACCTGGTTGCCATGGCAGCAGCCCAAATTGACTGCAAAATAACCACCTTTTTTCAAGACTACTACTCTCTGAACAATTGAGATATGGTATTTTGTTTTCACAGAAATATCTCGAAATATCTGTTCTAAACAAAAAATGGAGGTTTTTATCTATCTAAAAATCAATTATAGTGACTTTTTGGGGGTTATTTCCCAAATTTGATCGAAAAAATGTTGTTGTTGTTGTTTTAACTTTGTATCTTAAAATTGACTAAAAATTCCTCTTTGCTCACATGCTCAAATAGTTACATGTTTTTGTCTTCAGTCAATTCATATTGTTTATAGCCTAGTCGACCTGATTGGGCCATCTCAAGGCTGACTATCTTCAGTAATGCTCTCCTCTGTTTCTTTATTCCAAAATTTCTACAACCCAAATATGTAGGAATAAAGCTGACTACGCTCTCAGAGTGCAATGTAGGAATCAGTAAGTGGAAAACAAGCTCTCATGTAACAATTTTCTCTTAACCCCTTCAGTGCCGGGGAAAATTCGGTAAATTCGGGTACTGCCGATCTTCTCCCTGTAGCTCCCAAACTAATTTATCAATATATATGAAATTTCAGGTGGTAAAATGCCATTCATTTCTGCTTCTAATGAGCTATATTTCAAGGTTCTAGCACTATGCTAAGTACCCAATATTGAATATCAAAAATCGTCAAGCAGACATCAAACGTTTTTTCCCGGTTTTCTGGGTACTGCCGATCTTCTCCTTCTAGCTCCCGAACTAATTTACTGATATATAAGATATTTACTGTAATAAAAGTCCATTGATTGCTGCCTCTAATGAGCCATACTGAAAGGTTCTAGCTCTATTCAAAGTACTCCAACTTGTATGTCAAAAATCGCCGAACGGACATCGAACGGCGTCGGGAAGAAAAAGAGGGGGGGGGGGGGGGGGGGTGTTGCTGTAGCTAGCCTTGTTTTTGAGTTATAGAGCGTTGATTGAATATTATATTCATCACCACCATAGGCATAGTTAATAACTAGAAAAGAATAAGAAAAAACTCCAAAGTGATAAAAACAAATGTGTCAAAATGATATAAAGCACATCATAAACATTTGTCAACATTAGAAAAAAATCATGCATACTCAACATAACACGGATGGACACTCATACATACACTAAACACACACACACACACACACACACACACACACACACACACACACACACACACACACACACACACACATCCCTGCATTGGGATGCTGCCGGTTCTTCTGAATAAATCGTATTCCCACCTTCTAGAAATTCTGTGCTAGTAATTTCCTCTTTTTCTATTGCACTCTGTGACTCTGCCTTTTCCCTTCTTGCTTTGCTGTCGCCTGCTACTCCTTAACATTCTGCCTCCCCTTAGATCATTCACCTTCCTTTTTTCAAGAAATCATTACCATGCTCTTGACTTGCACTGTCCCGTGTTCCTTCCATTGGATGTCTGTCATCTTTCTCTGCTTGGGCCATGTACATCCATTTTGTATTAGTATAAGATAGGTAGGAAAAGTGGGATGCAAAGTTTAGGTAACAGTATCATAGAAATGTTTGTGATAGATTGTTAGTATTAGGCTATTTTTGCCACCTTTTTATGTATTTTTCTTTATCAGTGAATTTTTTAATGAATCGTTATAGACTTTTTTTTTTAACCTAGATTAAAAAATTCAGGGAATGTTGAACGTTCCTAGCACCTCCCAGTTTTATGATCCTGCGAGCATGGCCCATCGTTAGGGCTGGTGAGACATGTCCATTGACGTTTTTGTGGGGGGATGGGGGGGATGGGGGGGGGGGGGCAGTGTAGGTCATCCTAACATGACTGTACATAGTCAACGGGATACAGCCTTGAGATGACACAATCAGGTCAACTAGGCTATAAACAATATGAATTGAATTGAACACACACAAAAACACACACACACACACACACACACAAAACAACAATATATATATATATATATATATATATATATATATATACAGAATAGATAAAACATTTAAAAGGTTCTGGCAAAAACTGAGCAGTTTGTTTGTTCATTTAGTTTAACATCCCTCCAGCTTTCGCTGACTTAAGATGCATTCCCCTTGTGTGGAACAACATACCTCCTGTGGACAGAGCTACAGACAGAGTTTAAAAAAAAACGCACAAACTGATAATCTTGTAGCACCTGGTACCGGATGTACAGATGTACTTGACCCTAAGATCATCAGGTGGTTATTTTTCATCACCTGTCATGTAGCCTACCTAATACCCACATGGTATGGCTGTGGTGTTTTCAGAAAAAGATATAAACTAGCTTACACCCTGGTGCCCTTGATGTTGAGTACCCCAATACCAGCACCCCTAACACCAGATTCCGTACAGATTTACATGATATCTGATAGTCCCTGAAAAGGGGAATAGCGCAAGAGCTATAATAAATGTGCATGGTGTGACAAACTTGTCGCTCAGCAATTGTTGTATTCATAAATTCAACAGTGGCCAATATCCAATGGTTCAAAGATTTTCATAGTTTCTGGTGCTTCTTTTAAAGGGCACTGACTGCATGATTCAAATGCACCACTGGAAAATGTTGCCACACAGCAAGTGTAGTATTTTTGAAGATCTCCTGCAGTGTTCATGAAGGATGGCCATCTATTATGAACTCCTCATATCTTCTTCATTCATGAAGGATTACCATGTACTATCAACTTCTCATCTGTAAATAGGTCATAATTGATGGCGACAAAAGTGGTTGATGGGTGGGGACAAAACTTGTGACCTCGCCGCTGGTGACAAAAGTGGTTAATGGAGACGACAAATCTCGTGACCTTGCCTGGACCCATGGACGACAAAAGCAGTTAAGGGCGACAAAAATGGTTACCAAATTGGGAACAAAACTCGTGAGGTACGACAAAATTCGTGAGGTACGTCAAAAGTGGTTAAAGACGACAAAATGGGCGCTAGAGACGTGATCAGAAATGAGCAAAGCAGCAAAATACACGGCTTGAACAGGTTGGTGTTGATAACGGAAACGCTTGTGTAGTGAATCAACTAGCTTTGTTTAACACAGAAGTTGAAGATCACAGTACACGGTGCACTTTACAGGATGTTACTGAACACATCAAGCCTACAGATGTTGACAGCGAGACTGACACGTCCAATGTTCAAGACAGTCTTCTGCCTTCGTACTCCAGTCAGTCTGAGTGCGACATCGTTAACCAGGAGATCCAGCACTCTGTCATCGACACAGGCCTCGAACATTCGATCGACAGAACTGTGGCAGGCTTTGACACGGGTGTGGTGAAAGACTATGTTAGCACTTTGACTGATCGGCAAGTTCAGAGACGGTTGAGAGATAAGCACAGAAACTTAGCATTCCGAAAGACCGTGCTTCACCAGTCAGATGGCGTGGGTGTGTTACTGTTCGAATCGGATGACATTGTCTTAGAGTTCGCCTGCGATCCGAATTCGGAAGACGACTGTCTATTCTGGTTTGTCAAGCAGGAACACAAGAACATGTCATCGGAAGAACGTGTTAAACTCTCCCACCTGCAGAAAGGAAGACGTGCCAGCAACACACAACACACAGAGACGCAAGCACGTGCTCTATGGCGGTTGCACGCTCTCCTCGGTCTGGTCCAATTCTACCTGGATGACTGTCCTCCGCTGAACAGATCGTGCACACATGTCAGAGACAGTTTGTCGTTCACGACTTTGTCATGTAATGTTAAAAAGAATGCATTGCTGTGGTTTCCATATCAATGATATCGTGTCGCATTTTGTCAATGTACATCACGACGCCTTGCTAAAGGAGCTGTACAGCATAATAGCAATGATTAGATAGATAGATAGATAGATAGTAATAGATAGATAGACAGATAGATAGACAGATAGCTAGATAGACAAATAAGATATTCTGATCAAAGTCGGCGCAAGACGGGCGTTGTTGTTACAACTCTGGGATGCACAGTGTCTTTGTTATTTTTTTTTTCATTCAACGCCCATCTTGTGCCGCATTTGACAAGATCAGTGACTGCTCATTCTTCATTTCGTTGTCCTGAGTGTTGTTTGTCTTGCCTGAAGGAGACCTAGAAGGTCAAAACGCATCGTGTTTTGTCTTGTGATTCGTTTGTCCATGGGGTTTGGCGGAGGTATTTCCAACACTTTTTGAAGATTTGTTCAGATTTCAGCCTGCAGTCGCCTCACTTTGCAACGTCCTCCTCACAGACAATGTTAGAATAAATCTGAGCAATACAACAATAAAAGAAGTAAGTGAAAGGTAGCAATGTCTGAATACTTTGCAACCTCCTCCTCACAATGTTAGAATAAATCGTAGCAATGTCTGAACGCACCCGCGTCACTCCTTTATGTCAGACAGTCTCAGGTGTTGAATGACCTGGGTTTATTTTTCTTGTTTAATGACAAAGCTCTTGAGGCGTCTCGTGATGAATCATAACTGTGACGCAGTTCGTGCTTTCAGGTCCAGTACTGGGTAAATTCTGGTTGTTTGTTTGTTTTTGTGACATCAGTTATCGGATCCATGGAGCGCCTAAGGCGGTATTTTCTTTTTCTTTCTTTTTTGTTGTTGTACATGTTGTAATGTTTCTCTCTCTCTCTCTCTCTCTCTCTCTCTCTCTCTCTCTCTCTCTCTCTCTCTTCTCTCTCTGTTTGGCTGTCTGTCTGTCTGTCTGTCTGTCTCTGTCTTTCTGTCAGTCGATATTTGTCTCTTGCTCTGTCTGTCTCTCCCCCTCTCTGTCTCTCCATCTCTGTCTGTCTGTCTCTCTTTCTGTCTGTGAGTCTGTGTGCCTTTTTACCCTTATGCGTGTGCCTATCTCTCTGTCTGTCTGTCTGTCTGTCTGTCTCTCTCTCTCTCTCTCTCTCTCTCTGTGCTTCTCTCTCTGTCTCTCTCTATCTCTCTCTATCTCTGTCTTGTGTGTGTGTGTGTGTGTGTGTGTGTGTGTGTGTGTGTGTGTGTGTGTGTGTTTTCTTCCTTGTTTCCTTCTTTTATTCTTTCTTTCTTTCCTTCTTTCTTCTTTCCCATACCCATACTTTTAATGGCTCAGACTGAATTATCACTCATGTGCACTCTATTTGTTTTCCCCTCTGTGTTTGTCTATCTTTCCATACCCATACTTTTAATGGATCAGATTGAATTATCACTTAAGTGCACTCTGTTTGTGAGTCTGTGTTTTTCTCTCTCTGACTGTCTTTCATTCGTTTTAATCTCCACACTCCTAAACACTGTGAGGGCACATCTGAAATTTGGTGAATTATGCATTTACTAAAAATGCTTTCAGTTGAAACGAACTTAATGCCTTATCAAACTAAACTATTGCTAAAAAAAAATGAAATGACAATAATGATTTTGTGGAGCAACTGTGTCGTCACTTCTTATACACATCATATCTTTGAGAAGATTGTACTTTACCATGGCAAGTCTTTCTTGGTTTAATTACTTTCTTGTTTTGAGAAACGAACACTGTGTCTATTCTATTTAGGTTCATAGTGTTTCGAATCCTCCTTTACATAAAGTTTCAATACAGTTAGAAAACACCTAACATCTATTTTATCTGCAAATTTCACACTTTGAAGAAAATGTTCGGTTTGTTGAAAGAATTCTTAATTTAACTAATGCTTTTTAAATATACTTCTTTTCATGTGTGCTCCAACACTTTTCGTTGGAGGAAAGGCACACTATCTTCACAAGAATCTACTTTAGTAATCCACTGAGATGGAATTTACTATGCTGTTATTTAGGATTGTTTTTAATTTCATTCTGATTTAAGAAAGCTTTTTCATCTCAACAGAAATTTAGAATACCTCTTCCCGTGCAAATATGGATCCAGTTAAACTGTAATGTAAGGACTGCACGGTAGACAGTGTAGTGTTCAAGGCTTGTGTTTCAGTAAATTTGATCAGCAAGATATGTTTTCTTGGTTACACGAAGCAGAGAATATACAGTTTGTCAAATTACGTCATTTTCCATACATCAAATACGCTCTTTTCAACCAACTTTTTTATATAACGTTTTCTCTTTATGATAACTCTCATATCGCATTTGGCTGCGTAGATTGTGACGGCGTATTTCATCTGTCTGGATTCGATATTATTAGTGTGATCTTTGTGACTTATATTGATGTCTTTTGAAATGATAATTCTAACAATAGCATCAGTTGTGCTGTAGAACAGTCAGTACATATCTTATTACAAATATTTACTGTGTACAGAGTCTGATAAATGAACAAGCAGCATATTGAGCCAGCAGATAACGTGTCAGAAAAGCAAGGCCAGGATTCAAACCATGTTGTCAAGGACATCAAAAATGATTATCTATAGGAGACGTTTTCTTTTTATGATAACTCTCATATCGCATTTGGCTGCGTAGATTGTGACGGCGTTTGTTTTGCTGTGCAAAACGCCACAAATTCAGCAAATGAAAGCCACGAGTTTGTTAAAAGTGATCAGAACATGATTCAAAAACTGGATGTGCGCCTATGAAGTAAAACAACCAACTTTCAAGATACCTTCTCAAATATCAAGACGCCAGTGAGAGATGAATAGCACCCAGGAAAAAAAACATATGAAAACTGCCTTGGAAGCTGAGAAGAACGTGCTTGCAAAGCTTTGGGAAGACATCAAATCACCACACTTTGCCCTCAGTTGGGAAGACATCACATCACGACACTTTGCCCTCAGTAGAGAAGAATAAGCGAGAAGGAGAAAGAGCGAAAATAGATTTTCCTATATTTTTTTTTCTCTAGAGGCACCCTGTAGATCACCAGGAAAGTACTCGAGCCGCCAAAACCAGAGACACTTACAGTGAACAAAGGAAGCAGTAAGCCCAAATCAGAGAGAATGGGCAAAGGAAGTTATAAGCAACATTTCAAACAAACATAGTTTGATATTCAGAGCAAAGCACCACCTAACAGATAAGATTCTGTGCGGCTAGTAGCATCAGGGAGAAAAAAAAGGTTTAACAATAAGCTACCAGCAGTGGTTGAAGGTCACGAAAACACTTGAGGAAGCCAGAGCCAAGACATCTGAACCTGATGGATTGTTTTGTCTGCTCGACAGGAAATGCCCCTATGTCCTCCGGTGACTTTACAAACTGAGATGATCAGCATTGAGGAACTGAAGGTAGACCACCACCAATGATGATAGCTGATTTAGCATGAATTACCCTGGAGAAAAACTCGAATGACGCCGACCATTCAAGTCTGCTATCACCTTTGAACACTAAGAGAAAACTTTTTCTTTGTATCATAGCAGACAGGCTGAACAATACCCCAAAGAAGATGGGCTCCCATGGTGTCCCATCTGTTTTCACCGCCATTGTATTCTACTGTTGACAATGCAAATAAAATTACCCTGAAATCTATCCTCAGAGAATTCAAACAGGGAAAGGCATGGATACTAATCCACACAGTTTCAGCTTCCGTTTCAGTTTCATCAAGGAGGTGTCACTGCGTGTGAACCAGTCTATATTGGCTAAGTTTCGTGACCACACTGCACATGATTGAAAGTTGATGGATAAATGACTTAATGACTAAGATGAGCGAATTTATGAAGTGAGCCCTATGGTTAGGACTTAGCAGAGGTCTGACTTAAGCATCAGCCGAACGCGCTGCTCAGATCTTGGGTGCAAATCCACACATTACCGTCACAACACAACAGAAACTGAAACACATGACCAGCAAAAATTTCTTATGAGAATAACCCAATAATGTTATCCCTACAGAATCTGAAAATGGACCTGTAAGTTAAACGGAATCTTGTTTTTTGGGGGTTTATTTCTTCATAACTTGCGCTCTGATCTAGTACTTTCAACTTTAATTACTTTAACCGGTGATTTGACTTGATCCACATTTCCAATGCTTGACTTTTTCTTTCACCGTAACATTGCAGTTTTTATCTTAATGTAACTCACTTTAAAGACAGCCATATTAGAGATGTAGGCCTACATTTAGAACTGACAACTGTAAACGTTCCATGTACAACTACAACATTCTTATGTTTGCAGACGCTCTGTACTGCTTCCTTGGTTGCCATGGCTTCAGGTTCCTCCCACATACCTTATTTTTGGTTGTCTTCAACCAATAATTACTTTATTATAAAATGCTTCTTTTGATGATTTTTGTTTCGCGGAGGACTAGGGGGAGGGGCGTTAGGGAAGGTGGAGGGGTTTTGGATCATACTTGTAATGGGTGCATTGTAATCGATTTGCTTATTTATGATCCTGGCAATGCGTATGTTGTTGTGTTTCTAGCTTTTTTGTACTGACTTTACTTTTAATTGTTTTATTAACTGCAGTTTTAACTTTTTTGTGCTTTTCTTTTCGTCTCATTGTATACAGTCAAGCTGATCGTGTTTTACGTTCAAACGACACCAAGATATTCTAGACGCCGATGGGACCACTCAATTTAAGAAAATGAGGAGAAAAGGCCAGCTCTGCTGAAATGTTTCATCGAACAGTGGGGGGGGGGGGGGGGGGGGGGGGGTCAAAGAAATCTGGAGGAAAAGAAGAAATACGGGACAAAGTAAAACCGACATCTAGCTCAAAGTAGCATTCATGATAAAATTACAGCACTTGAACTGGATGAAGCAGTAACAAAACGCACTAAAGATAGTGCTCCAGGTCCAAACAAGGCACGTTATCTAGATATTGACTAGCTCTGAGAAGAAGACGGAACCCATATCTTCAGTCTCTACAAGGATGGTTCTTAAAAAAGCAATAACCCAGATGATTAAACACAGAGTTCCGTGAAATATCTACCAACATCAGGAAAAGCGTCGACTACCACATACCCGTTATTCAAAATAAAGTGTCAAAGTCATTGAACGAATAATAGCCGGAATACGCACGAGAGACCTTGACAGTAGACAAATCCTCCCTACCAATCAAGGAGGCCACAGAAACCACACACACACACACACACACACACACACACACACACACACACACACACACACACACACACACAAACACAAAACACACGCGCACACACAATCACACCAGAGCTCACTCACTCGCTCTCTGTCTCTCTTTATACCCGTTTCACTCTCTCTTTCTAGCGGCTTCGAGCCCTTCCCCTCTCCCTGGGGGCCTTTCTCCTCTATTTCCCCTCTCTCTCAGTATCTCCTTTTGAATGCAGTTCTCCCTCACTCCTTTTTGTCTGTTGTCCCTATTTTCTCCCCCACAATAGAGCAATCAGTCTCCCTGTCAGCAGGAAAACTCAAATATCCGATTAGACCCCTAGTACCGGTACTGTCAGCTGCCTTTCAATTTCGCACAATTCAACACACATCCATAGTCTCACCAGGGTAAACACAAGAAGTAATCGAGGGAGCACTTAATAGTGTATGTTATTCTTCCCAAATGAGTTTCTTCTCCTATGATCAGTACATTTAGAATTTGCAGTTTGGACATCCAGAAACCTTCCCCTGCAGTTTTTTTTTTCTTCCTTGCTTTTGCGCTGTCCGAGCGCACATCTTGTACTACGACGCATTTGATATTTCAGGAAGTGTGTTTGTTTTAGATTTTTTTTTAAAGTTTGGAAATGATTGTTCGTTTGGTTTTTTTTGTTTTGTTTTGTTTTTTGTTTTTATTGTTTGTTTGTTTGTTGTTTTTTTTTCACGTCCGATCTGTGCTGATAGAAGCGAGTGCAGAGGCTGTTTTTGGTTTGTCTAACATACTGTACCTGTTTGCATGTGTCACAGACAAGCAAATACACCAGGTTGATTGTGCTACAGCACAATCTGTTTGCATGGGTCACAGACAAAGGAAATACACCAGGTTGATCGTGCTACAGCACAATCTGTTTGCATGGGTCACAGAAACAGATATACACCAGGTTGATTATGTTACAGCAGAAGCTGTTTGCGTCTGTTACAGACAAGGAAATACACCAGGTTGATCGTGCTGCAGCAGAAGCTCACATTCGAGGTGTCGCCTGTCTTGAATGTTCATGTTTGGACCAGATGCAAGTCACAAAGTATGCACTTCTTTATGCATCTGACACATCCAGGAGCCTCGTCTTCTTGAGGACGAGAGGGGGGGGGGGGGGGGGCAGATGGCATGAGCAGTAGGCTACATCCTCTTACCCGTGACAGGAGGCAGTGGCATTGCTGCATTCATTATGGGGCTGTCATTGATGATGATGTTCTATCTATGGACGCCTGTCAGCCAGTGACTCGGTGGTAGGTTATACATACACACGGAGAGAGAGAGAGAGAGAGAGAGAGAGAGAGAGAGAGAGAGAGAGAGAGAGAGAGAGAGAGAGAGAGACTCCACCACAAGCTATTAAAATTATGTTTAAAGAAAGGCTAGTCCTTTAGAACTGAGGTTTAATGGTAATAACAAAAAACGAAACAACAGGTAGTCCTGCAGTGCACAGCACTGAACACGGCATCCTCTGCGATGAAATAATATCTCTCTATGGCAAAATGTTGACTTCTCGGCACAACACCACCACGTCACAACAAAACTAATTCTAAGGAAAAAAGAAGAAAGTGAAGAAAATTACATTAAACTGAAGAACGCACGCACGCACGCACACACACACACACACACACACACACACACACACACACACACAACACACACACACACACACACATTGAACCGGATGAAGAAGGCAATTGCGTGACATATTTCTGCTTCATCTTGGATGTTTGAATCAGCTGAGATAGGCCCATGCGTCATAGCAGATTCCTTGCTGAGGGTCGTACGTCTGCAGCTGAGCTTTCCACATTTCTTTCTCCTGTAAGGTTTTCAGCCTTCACTGTACGTAGATAGACCAAAGATGTGCTACACAACTGGCACCATGTGGAAACTCAAATTAATTCTAGAAAACCTTCATTATACAGACCCATGTTGATCTTCCTACATAGTCTCCACCATATAAGAACGTAAGACAATGTCTCAACACCGTTCCCAGGAAATACACCGAAATCTTCATGAAATGAAGACATATTTTAATTTATTTACGTCATCTTGGCCTTACGTAAAAGGACTTTAATCTTCGTATACAAAACTACGTAAACCATCTTGGATATACTTTAATCTCTAAATATAGTTCCTGCTGTATGTGATAGATATACAAGAATGGACTCACGATCGCAAGGTAAGTGCTGGCTGGAAATGTTCCGGCCACATTCTAAGGCCTTCATCAGTGTAATGAAGACAGGAGGGCTGTTTGTATGAAGTCTGTTGGCGGTTGGGGTGAGTATCACTCAGCAGCAGGGAAGTGGAAGGCCATGACTTGTGTCCCTATTCAGGCTTCGTTTTCTCTGTCTGATTTCTTAAGCTTCTTTGACTTTTCTCTGTGTGAAGTCAGGCACTCTAGCAATGATTTTTGTCTGTTACAAGCCAGTCAAGTGAATGTTTTCATTCACATGCTCACGCACATCGTATGTTGAGTCTGTGACATGTCCACATACCGTTTGTCTGCTGTCTTGATGATTTGCCCGTATAGTTCATACAGCATTCCTGAAGCGCAGTGTACTACATGGCTACACATTTATTACGAGCATGGGAGGGGTCTTTGACATTGGTGACTCGTTCATGAAAGGAGTTGGTGGTGTTTGGAAGAGTCTGGCTCAGGGTTGTTTAAAAGCTTGTGTAGGTCCCTATTGATTCACTTGTGATGTATGGGGCGCCAGTTCTGGTTCTGTCCATTTCCTGTATTAGCCAGAGAATGTCTGAATGCGTTCAACATCCTGAACGGGTCGCCATTTATTGTGAGGGCGTTCTGAATGTGCTGCTCTTCCTTGTATTTTGGTTCTCGTGTGCTGCACAGAAAACCTGGCTGATGAAGCGATCAGGTGCTTTTCCTTTTCTTTTCTTTTTGTCCGTTCTTTTTCTTTTCTTTGTTTGTTGATCTCACCGTCTGTGTTATGTCAGTGTCATTGCACTCAGACCACTCAGTTTGTTTAGCCTGGGATCAAGTAACTTACATTGATCTCTGCTATATGCATATGTACATTAATTTCTAAAGTGCTCCAATACGTGAAAGCGTACACCAGTCATGCTCCGTGGACACTTGCGACAATCTGTTTGCATTGTCCTCACTTAAAGCAAGAATCACAATCTCATATCATTACACTTTGCCAATAAACAGAAAGGCAATGACGCTTATGATTCCATCAGCAGTTCCCAGCCAAAGGGGGACGGCGACGTCTCCGGTGAGTTGCTCAACGGCGCCCACCCAGCTGAACAGCAGCAGTAGGACAGCGGTAAAGAGGCGGCCACCAGGGACAGTGCCAGACTCACGGGGTTTCTGCCGCTGCCGGTGTAGGTCTGGTCAGACAGAAGTACAATAATACAGACGGGGGCAGAGGGGAACTGTACACAAGTTGTGTTTACTTGTCAGTGCTTTGCATTGACGGCCAACTCCCACCCAGTGACACTGCAGACTTACCACACATTCTGGTTCGCCTAGACACAGGCCCCCAAACTCGTACTTACGTAGTCCAAGAGTCAACCAGTCAACGGTAGCTAACAAGTTTAGGTGTCAAAAAGCCTTCTTCCTCTTTCACACAAATTATGTCTACGACAGAAACTTCCCATTGCTGCTGGAGTTCCTCCATTATGGCCAAATACCTTCCTTCAGTAATGGACGACTCGTAGTCCCACACTGAGAAAAGACTGCCACCACTCTCTCCACCTATAGTCCCCAAGAATCTGCTGACTAAAGACTTTGACACCAACGAATTGCAAGCCTGAGTATGAAGGAAACATTCCGATTTAAACAACCACGAGAGCCCGGCATGAAGATACACAGAACTGGAGATATTCTCCATTGTTGTCTAACGATCAGTGAGGATTATGACGGTAGTGGTTCATTATAGTTTGAGACCTAATTGTCAGTAAATCTGGCAAGCTGCGGATTGCATTGTTGACAGACTCCGACAGTAAAACCCAAGTCATTTTCTCATTCACCTCATGCACGTCAAACAGCAGTCACTTTTTTTTACACGAACAAAAGCTTCACATAGTCATTTGCAGCAGTTTAGAAAAGCGCTCACTGTGACGCTCTTAAATTCACAATATGTTTCGCCGATGTAAACTGAACTAGTATCCTGTGTGGTCACTCATTTGTTTTTCCTCTTAATAGAAGACGGCAGTAGTAAGTGGTGTATTGAAATTATAAACACATTAATGGACACCGTATAAGTATACGTGAAATAATAATGGAATATACGTGAAATAGAGATGAAATAGCAGGTGAGCAATATGGCCTTTAAAACAATGCCTATCTCTCCAAGAAAGCAGCTAACAATTCCAATTAAAGTACAGCACAGAGCCAAGCTCAAACATATCGAGGGCTGACTGCCAGAACCAAGCATCTACATTTTCTGATAATTTGCAGGAGACGATTTTTAAACTTTCAGCCGCTGTAGCATGAAAACAAATTAAGTAAGCGCCTCAAAACTTTTACACCAAGTAAATCAATATAATTTCTGCTCAAAGCATTTCTTGAACTTGCATTTATCTCTTGTGTGGTTTTGGCAAAACGTCGTATCTTTGAGATACTGGCTTCTGGTTGTCCTTGATCATGGTACTTCCAGCTGTCGAAAATCAAGTATCTCATGCATGTTTTGAATAGTGGGGGAAAAAAACAAGCATCCGTGACCCATAATGAACATACCTGCTAATTTTCACACAAGATGGGCCAAGTACTTTCGGAGATATTCCATAAAGAAGAAAAAACGTTACAGGCCGTTACAGCCGTTAGTAACAGTATAACGGTAAACTAAAACATGGGTCGGACTCATCAGGGAGACACGGCTGGTTGTGTCTGCGCTCCTGGCGTCAAATAGAGACACACCACAGTCCATAATTAGTTTACCCCGTTATAGCCGTTACTAACGGCTGCAACGGCCTGTAACGGTTTTCCTTCTTTATGGAATATCTCCGAAAGTACTTAGCCAATCTTTTTGAAAATGTGTAGTTATGTTCATTATGGGTCACGAATAATGCTCTATGTTTTAGTTTACGCTTATAGCCGTTACTAACGGCTGTGACGGCCGGTAACGGTTTTTCTTCTTCATGGAATATCTGAGAAATTACGTGGCCGATCTTTGTGAAAATTAGCAGGTATGTTCATTATGGGTCGTGGATGATGCCAGATGCTTTAGTTTACCGTTATACTGTTGCTAACGGCTGTAACGGCCTGTAACGGTTTTTGCTTTTTTATGGAATATCTCAGAAAGTACTTGACCAATCATTCTGAAAATTAGCAGGTATGTTCACTATGGATTACGGATGATGCTCGATGTTTTAGTTTACCGTTACAGCCGTTACTAACGGCTATAACGGTCTGTAACGGTTTTTCTTCTTCATGGAATATCTCAGGAAGTACGTTGCCGATCTTCCTGAAAATTTATAGATATGTTCATTATGGGTCACGGATGATGCCCGATGTTTTAGTTTTCCGTTATAGCCGTTACTAATGGCTATAACGGCCCCTAACGGTTTTTCCTTCTTTATGGAATATCTCAGGAAGTACTTGGCCGATCTTTGTGAAAATTAGCAGGTATGTTCATTATGGGTCACGGATGATGCCCGTTATAGCTTTTACTACAGGCCCATAATAGTTTTCTTCTTGATGGAAAATCTCAGAAAGTTCTTGGCCGATCTCTTGTTCTTTTAACGGCGTCTAGTGTCATAAAACAGCCCCGCAGGATGCGTTTTGATCTTATGAGAACTCTCTGTCAAGAGTCTCTAATACAACAGCAAAGAAAAAATTATCTCAGTGCGATTTTTTTTTTAATTTGCCAATGCCAGAAACACAAACACAATTTTAAAAAATGCATAAGGGCGTGTGCATTATTCAGCATTTGATGAACGAAGGTGGTACATTCATATCCTCAGAGACTTTAAACAAAAACACAATACATATTGCCCTCATAGCAAAAGAACTGGATTCATACATGCAACAAAAACATAAGTATAAGAGAGAGAGAGAGAGAGAGAGAGAGAGAGAGAGAGAGAGAGAGAGAGAGAGAGAGAGAGAGAGACGAACGAACGAACGAACGAACGAACGAAATGTTGTTTAATGAGGGAAAAGAATAAGCACAAGTCAGTGGCTTTTTTTATCCAGCCCTCAAATAATAAATACGTGGAAGAAATCATTGCATCGAACTGACAGAGAGAGAGAGAGAGAGAGAGAGAGAGAGAGAGAGAGAGAGAGAGAGGAGAGAGAGAGAGAGAGAGAGAGAGAGAGATTATCTTTAAATTAGAAAAGTTGAATCGGCCTAGAGCTCTTAAGATCATAAACAGGATTATCATGATATCTTGGTGTAGATAAAGTACAAACCGCCCGATTTGGTAATGAATAAGAAACATGATTACACATGAGAATCAAATGGAGCGCAATTTTTGTACTAGTACAACACTCGATCATGTCAGATTAAGCTGGTTTCGTACAGAGGTTGCTCAATGGATATTAGTAACTGGTAAAATGTTTATGCACGTAGAGTTGACAAACGGAGGACTGTCTTGCAGAACAAATCATGGCAATACAGACATACAGTTTCCGGAGGTATGATAATGTGCCACACAATTGGCTGCAGCAACAGATTTCACTCTGTGAATATTGTTAACATGGTGCTTCATTTTTTTAACAAAAATTTGCTCTTTTGATATAGTTTGTTCCATTTGCTACGTTTAAAGAAATAGTTCTGCGATCAAAATACGGTATCGTAAAATGCAAATGCGGCGGAACGCTGTCACATTTCTATCTGTTCAAAACGGCACCTGAATCAGGTATGCGAAAGAGAAAATTTCTGACAGATAAACTTGATGCATGGTGCATTAAGGACTAGCTGGACACAATACAACTCATTAACAGACGAGTAAAAGGCATTTGGAACTAACTGGCTACAGTACAATTCATGAAGTGATGATTAAAAGTATATTAGTGTTTATGTTTAAATGAACTTTCGAACAATATATGCACTTGTTTCCAATCATATTTAAATATACATATCAGCCTTGTGACTTTGAACGGGGCTATTGAAAGTTTTATGTTTATTTAAAAACCTCTCTCTCTCTCTCTCTCTCTCTCTCTCTCTCTCTCTCTCTCTCTCTCTCCCCTCCTTTTCTCTCTCTCTTTCCTCTCTCTCTCTCTCTCTCTCTCTAAGTGTGTGTGTGTGTGTGTGTGTGTGTGTGTGTGTGTGTGTGTGTGTGTGTGTGTGTGTGTGTGTTTAACAATTACATTTTTGATTAAGTTATTACTTACATGTGGCGCTAAGTCCTCTATTTCATAATCACAGTGATCTTAATGAAAGTCTTGGGCGATTTGAGCTACTTTTGCCGTCTATGAAACTCCTGAAACTCCTAAAGATTACCTGCACGTTATAACTGTGGAGTTATCTTTTTCTGTCTGTTTGTCTTTTCAAAAACATATTTTCTGGTACATGTCAGAACGCAATTTTACATTGAGATTCATGGTTAGAGCAGCTCTTCTTAGATACTTCTGCACGGGCGTGCATGTGTAACATGCTTTTTTTCATCGAGTATGAATCATCTGAGACACAAAATGTGCGTTTATATATCATTTGCTTGCTTTGTGCTACTGCTGGAACCCATGTGGGAATGAGGTTTTCAGCTTAAAAAAGGCCAACGGCATGGTTACAATAAAAAGTGTTCCAGCTCCCCACATCTCTTCTCTCTCTCTCTCCTCTCTCTCTCTCTCTCTCTCTCTCTCTCTCTCTCTCTGTAAAAGAGTTAGTAAAACTAATACAGAAGAATGTGAACATACAAATTTATTTAGCCTGTTACAAATACAAACTGAATTTTAGCAAATTATGTCTTAAACATTTTGTTCCTCACAAACGCCACATTGAAAGATGATTAATCTAATATGTCAATTATATGCACGCACCGTTCCCGACGCGCCCCACTCCAAATGTCAAGTCAGTTTGACACGGAAGCCTTGCCATAGAAATAGGTGGAGCTGACACAATGGTACATCGACACAGACGTGAGGTCAGCAATACAATTGTATACTACAAAAAAATAACATCCACCGTCCCCACCCATCCACATTCTCCACTACGTCTTCGTCTTCCATCCCCCTACCTTGCCCCTACCCCTCCTCCCTCTCCTTGCCCAATCCTCCCGTAACAAGAAAAAACCAGCAAGAACCGGTTTGGGCTTGCCACGCTGACGCAGGCCATGCGATGTGAAAACGTGATCTGCATGCGATGGTATCTCAAGCTATTATACAAGATGAATGATTTTTTTTTTTTCAAAATACATGCATTTAAAACCTGTCAGAAAAATGTGTATAAAGTAGTACTGTTCAAGATAAATCCAGTGAACTAGATGAAAAAAAAGAATCATGATGATGACGATTACGACACTATTGAGGATGATGCTAATGTTGGAAAATATTCAACGTAGTGTAGTAATGAAGGTGTTTACATAAATAAGGAAATGAAGCCGACAATGTGTTGTTTCTTTTTCATCTCTTTGTTTTTACACCTTATTTTTGATTGCATACGTCTGGCAAACAGTAATGTCCACAGAAACACAAAGCCATATTCATTCATTCATCCATTCATTTCTTCCTTTCTTTCGGCCATAGTGAGCATAGTTTTGGTGGCTTACTGCTTTCACAACTCCAAAGAATAAATGAACTGAAAACCATTCGTCTAGTTATCCATGTACTAACCATCGACCTTACATTTCCCCCATTCATCCTCATAATAATCACGCATGATCATAGCTTTGGAGGCCATCCAGATATACACCAAATATGACTTTTTTCCCCCCTCACTGATAGTCATTCATGGCGAGCGTTGATGAAGAGGTGCATGAAGACATTGAGTGTCAAATCGCCCAACAGGCGTCAAAAGGAGAGGCCATAGACGTGGTGAACTGTTTAAGGTTCACAACATCCATGGTACGGAGCTATGGAATCCATTCTTGTTCTTCCATCACTCTCACCTTCCCTCTCCTGAATCAAGAACACGTTTACTGCTCTCTCTCTCTGTCTGTCTGTCTGTCTGTCTGTCTGTCTGTCTGTCTCTCTCTCTCGCTCTCTCTCTCTCTCTCCCCCTCTCTCTCTCTGTCTGTCTGTCTGTCTCTCTCTCTCTCTCTCTCTCTCTCTCTCTCTCTCTCTCTCTCTCTCTCAAATATTTGAAGTATTGGTTGCGACTATTAAAATTACCAATGACAAGGGTAAATAAACAGGCATATTACATGACACAAACTCAATTAGAATTAGGTCGTCAGAATTGGGCATTTAAAATGAAGAGAGTTCTATCTGTAAATGGATTTGGCATTGTATGAATGAATCAGACGGTTGGTGACAAAGTCAGTTTTTTGGCAGAGTTTAAAGATAGGTTGATTGCCTATGGAGCAAAACTACCCAAAGAGAAAACACCTCCAAACAACTCCAGACGTCAAGAAGACATGGACAAGATCAGGGTCCAAAAGAAAAACCCCAAGAAGCAAATGAAGACCGCACTGCCAACTGAAAAAAACAAGGCTTGGAAAAACTCTGGAAAGACCTGAAAGCAAAACACAGCGCCCTCAGCAAAGCGCAATCTGCGAGGAAGAAGAAGAGCAAACAGAAGAAGACCCAAGAGCGCTTCTTCAGAGACCCCTTCTAGTTCGCCAGAACACTGTTTGAGCAGCCGAAATCTGGGACCCTAAGTGTGGACAAAGGAGTTCTTGAGCAGCATCTGAGGAAAACATACTCTGACTCACAGAGCAAAGCACCACTCGACATTCAAGGTAACCAACCCTGAGGAACAGTTCAATGACAAGCCACCAACGTTGGTGGAAATCAAGAAGGTGGTCGACAAAGCCAGAGCCAAATCATCACCAGGGCCAAACGGAATACCTTACCAGCTGTACAAGAAATGTCCCAAGGTGCTGGAGTGGCTCCACAGGCTGCTGCGATCAGCTTGGAGAAACCAGATGATCAGCGGCCAGTGGATGACGGCAGATGGTGTGTACATCCCCAAAGAGCAAAACTCAAGTGACATCAGCCAGTTCAGGCCAATATCACTTCTGAACGTCGAAGGGAAAATCTTCTCTGTCATGGCAGCAAGGCTGACCAAGTACCTCATGGAAAACAAGTACTTGGATGTGTCAGTCCAGAAAGGTGGCATCCCAGGCGTGGCTGGCTATGTAGAACACGCCACAATGCTCTGGGACGCAATCCAAAGAGCAAAAACAGAAAAGAGCGACCTGGACGTAGTGTGGCTTGATCTGGCAAACGCATATGGATCTGTACCCCATAAGATGATACAGTTGGCTCTTGAGATGTACCATGTGCCAAAGAACATCCGCGACATGCTCAAGAAGTACTTCAATGGCTTTTCAATGCGGTTCTCTACCAAGGAGTACACAACAGACTGGATCAACTTGGAACTGGGCATTGCAATGGGATGTGCAATTTCTCCAATACTGTTCGTGTTGGCAATGGAAGTCATCTTGAAAGCAGCAACAAGCAACGCGAGACAAACAGACCTTGGCGATGGATACAAGATGCCCCCTCTCAAGGCCTTCATGGATGACACTACAGTGATTTCATCCAGAGAAGACGAGACACGTCATGTGCTGGAGAGGCTGGACGACATAGTTGCCTCATCCAGAATGAAGTTCAAGCCAAAGAAATCACGGAGTCTCTCACTGAGGAAAGGAAAAGTGGCCGAATCTGTGGTCTTCAGTGTTGCCAACCAGGCCATTCCAACAGTCACAGAAGAGCCAGTCAAGAGCCTTGGAAGATGGTATGATGATACCCTGAAAGACACATAAAGAGCAAAAGAAACCAAACAGATGTCGGAAGAAGGCTTGGAGACCATTGACCGGTGTGGGCACCCTGGCAAATACAAGGTCTGGTGTCTGCAGTTCATGCTGATACCAAAGCTCCTATGGCCTCTGATGATATATGACATCTGCACCAGCATAGTGGAGGCAATGGAAGCCAAAATCAACAAGTTCACAAGGAAATGGCTTGGTGTTCCACCCTGTCTCACTGACATAGCGCTGTACTGTCGCCAAGCAAAGCTGAAATTACCACTGAAATCCATCCTGGAGGAATACAAAGCAGGGAAGATCAGACTTCAAAGCATGCTGGAGGACTCAGGAGACAAGGCGGAAGGTAGAAGTAATCAAGCCCCAGCTGAAGACAGGCAGAAAATGGAAAGTTCAAGAGGCGATAGATTCTGCAAAAGAAAGTCTCAAGATCAGAGAAATAACAGGACACAGACCAACAGACAAGGACTGGGGGTGACCAAAACTGAATGGTGGTCAAAGGCCAAAGGAAAAGCCAAAGAGACATGATGATTCAGGAGATGAGAAAAGAAGAAGACCAAAAAAGACTCCAAAAGCGGTCCAGCAGAGCCAGCAAAGGCAATGGACAACGTGGGAGAATGCACTCCAAAGAAGTCTCACTTGGAATGACATTTGGCACATGGCCCCTCTCAGGATCAGCTTCATTGTCAGATATGCATATGACCTTCTGTCCTCAAATGCAAACCTGGTGAAGTGGGGAAAAAACAGACGATCCTGCATGCCCCCTCTGCCATGAAAAACAAACAGTGGAGCATGTCCTAAGCTCATGTAAAGTAGCCCTGGCTCAAGGAAGGTACACATGGAGGCACAACCAAGTGCTCAAAGAGATTGTACAAGCAGTCTGGGCTAGTACCAACACCACAAAAGGGAAAATCAGGACTCCAAAAGCACCCGCAACATTCTTCACGGCAGGAGGTAGCAAATCATAGCCAAGAACAACAGTGCCACTCGGAACATGCAGGCAGAGTCTGCTGGACGGGGCAGATGACTGGGAGTGCACTGCAGACCTCCCAGGATGGAAGAGTCACCCAGAGATCATCAGCAAGAGTGGCATGAGACCAGACATAGTAGTCCACTCTCAGTCAACCAAGCAGCTGATCATGATCGAGCTCACGATGCCATATGAGAACAGAATGGAGGCAGCTCAAATCTACAAGACTGAAAAGTATGCTGATCTGGCAAACAGCTTGAAGAGAGAAGGCTATCAGGTCAAACTCCTCACTGCAGAAATTGGAGCTAGGGGGTTTGTAGGAACGTCTGCATACAGCCTCATGAAACAGCTCTCAGTTGCCGGGAGGGAAAACACCAGAGCCCTGAAAGCAATGGTAGAAGCGGCAGAGAGGTGTTCAAGCTGGATCTGGCCAAGGAGGAACAAAAGTGAACTTCATAAGGCTTAACTTTCCCTGCAAATATCAGGTGCCCCAGTGGTTCAGTGGTTAGAGAGCGAATCATTAAGTGGATAATGAGCATGTCCAGAGGGTCATGGGTTCGAATCCCAGGCATGACTCGTCCCAAGATGGGAAAAAAGGGGGCTGCAGAGGGACATCCGGAGTCATGAACTGGGTGTGGCCCAACCCCCCTAGAGTGTCAGGAGATAAGGGCCGAAACACTTGCTTGAAGGGAGCTTCTCTTCTGAGGACTCTCTGCTGCCACGCTCTCCACGAGTTTCTTTCTACCGTTAGTAACGGATATAACGGTAAAGTAAAACATCGACCATCATCCTTGACCCATAATGAACATACCTACAAATTTTCAAAAAGATCGGTCGAGTACTTACTGAGATATTCCATAAAGAAGAAAAACCGTTATGGGCCGTTATAGCCGTTAGTAACGGCTGTAACGGTAAAGTAAACATGGGGCATCATCCGTGACCCACGATGAACATACCTACAAATTTTCCGAAAGATCGGCCAAGCACATTCTGAGATATTCCATAAAGAAGAAAAAAACCGTTATGGGTCATTATAGCCGTTAGTAACGTCCATAACGGTAAATTGAAACATCGGGCATCATCCCTGACCCATAATGAACATACCTGCTAATTTTGACAAAGATCGGCCAAATACTTTCTGAGATATTCCATAAAGAAGAAAAACTGTTATGGGCCGTTATTGCCGTTAGTAACGGCTACAACGGTAAACTAAAACATGGGGCATCATCCGTGACCCATAATGAACATACCTACACATTTTCAGAAAGATCGGCCCAGTAGTTTTGTCTGGAGCGAGTGGAACACATTTTGACAACGGACGGACTGACACACACACACACACACACACACACACACACACACACACACACACACACACACACACACACACACACACACACATGTTCTATAAGAACTGGGAGTATAAAAAGAAAGAACGAGAAGAATGAAAGGGGGGGGGGGGGGGGGGCAGAACGAGAGAAAGAAACAAAGATATATATATATATATATATATATATATATATATTTTTTTTTTTTTTTTATTCAATTAAACGTCTTTGCTCTTTGATCATTACCTGCCAAAAAAATGGGTCATTTCTCTTTAAACTTTGCCGACAAACACAAAGGTAATCGCGCTAATTATCCCATTCGCTGTTCCAATCCACATCGGGGCGGAGGCATCTCCAGTGAGTTCCTCAACGGCGCCCACCCAGCTGAACAGCAGGCAGTAGGACACCGCTAAAGAGGCGGCCACCAGGGACAGTGCCAGACTCACGGGGTTTCTGCCGCTGCCAGTGTAGGTCTGGTCAGACAGAACAACAAAGTGGAATAAAGGACATTATGGGGAAGTTTTCAATAGCTTTTGTTGGTTTTTGCTGGACTATTTCCATTTTGGCGCAAAACCAATGACAACATCCGCAACAAATGCATATCAATCATTTTTATTGCAAACTTTGTGATAACTACAATTATGCAACCTTGTCCATAAATGCTCAAAACATCAAAAACAGACGCAGTCGTGGTCCAGAAAGTATGTTTTAAAAGAGTGACATTTTTCTGTTTCAGCCCTTCCCCCCCCCCCCCTTTCTCTCTCTCTCTCTCTCTCTCTCTCTCTCTCTCTCTCTCTCTCTCTCTCTCTCTCTCTCTCCTTATTCTTCTCTATTCATCTCGCGTTCTCATTGTCAGAGAGTCCATTTTTCTTTTTTTTACATACATACATATATATATATATGTATATATATATATATATATATATATATATATATATAATTACTTACTTATATTTTGTGTGTGTGCGTGTGTGTATATGTGTGTATGTGCGTGCGTTCTGAAGTAAATACAAGCGCAGAATTTTTCACTGTATGCAAGGGTGCGTGTGTGCGTGCACACACACACACACACACACACACACACACACACACACACACACACACACACACACACACATATATATATATATATATATATTCAAATCTTTGCCAAGTCATTACTATAATGATGGAAGAATTGTTAACCTGCACTTGTTTTCCCCCACTACTTAATTGTTCAGCATTATATTGTTTGGTCAATCAGTGGGTGATTGCATCTTTTAGGAGATCCAAGTAAAGGCTGTTCTGCACAATTCGTAGCCGCTGACAATGCTTGGGTTATTGAACAGCACAGCTGACCACTCAGACTGTTTCTTACCTTTTGATCTCCCTTGCGTCCTTAAATGGATCCTCAAGCACAGGCTCAAAGATTGTCCCCTATATTTTATACTGTTTGCATAATGTTTTTAGTTTTTAGCAACTTTTTTCCTCTCCACACTTTCGTTTTGTTTTATTCTACTACCTTTCGCTGGCTGCTTTGGAGGTGCTGTTGGATTCTTTTTCGAACCCTTGGTGGTCAGTACACCACAGAATTATGGACTGTGGTGTGCCTTGTTTGACGCCAAGAGCACAGACACAATCAGCCGTGTCTCCCTGATGAGTCCGATCCAGCGGACGAAAGGTCTAGGAGCAGGCGATACATATAGATCTGCCTTCAAGAGGAATTGCGATGGTTTCCTCATGCAGCTAGTGAACGGTTTTCATATTTATGGTATACATTTTCCTCATCTTCAATTCTTTTTTTCTCAATTTCAAATCTTTTCCAAGTCATTACTCTAATGATGGAAGAATTGTTAACCTGCACTTGTTTTCCCCCACTACTTAATTGTTCAGCATTATATTGTTTGGTCAATCAGTGGGTGATTGCATCTTTTAGGAGATCCAAGTAAAGGTTGTTCTGCACAATTCGTAGCCGCTGACAATGCTTGGGTTATGGAACAGCACAGCTGACCACTCAGACTGTTTCTTATCTTTTGATCTCCCTTGCATCCTTAAATGGATCCTCAAGCATAGGCTCAAAGATTGTCCCCTACATTTTATACTGTTTGCATAATGTTTTTAGTTTTTAGCAACTTTTTTCCTCTCCTCACTTTCGTTTAGTTTTATTCTACTACCTTTTGTTGGCTGCTTTGGGGGTGCTGTTGGATTCTTTTTCGAACCCTTGGTGGTGAGAACACCACAGAATTATGGACTTGGTGTGTCTTTATTTGACGCCAAGAGCACAGACACAATCAGCCGTGTCTTCCTGATGAGTCCGATCCAGCGGACAAAAGGCCTCGGAGCAGGCGATACATATAGATCTGCCTTCAAGAGGGATTGCGATGGTTGTCTCATGCAGCTAGTGAAGGGTTTTCATATTTATGATATACATTTTCACATTTTCTTCATCTTCATTTTTTTTTCTCAATTTCAATTCTTTGCCAAGTTATTACTACTATAATGATGGAAGAATTGTTAACCTGCACTTATTTTCCCCCACTACTTTATTGTTCAGCATTATATATATATATATATATATATATATAGTTAAAACAAGTGATAAGAGGAATATTAAAATTATCTACAAATTTGTTTCTAGCGCTTGGCTATCGTCAGGATGGACGTCAACTAATGTTGCTCCCCAAGGGGTTGAGCACTTGTAGAATTGTTTTAGGCTTCTTAACCACACTGATATATATATATATCTCCCCGTATTTCTTCAATCTAAGACATAAGAGCAAGCTTTGTTTATCATTCAATATATATATATATATATATATATATATATATATATAAGAAAATGGTACTGAGGATCAGCGCAATCTTAAAAACAGTGCTCAACCACAGTGGGAGCGACATTTGTTATATTAAAAGCAAGTTAAAATCAAGCTTCTAAAAACATCTACAAATTTGTTTCACGCTGTGCGGTCGTCAGGATGTGATGAGCTTGTGTTGCCAGTGCCACGTATATATATATAGCTAGCTGGTTTGCTGTTGTTTTTTCCCGTGCTACATGTGTTTCTCAGGTGTTGGTTTTTTTCGCTGATAGGAACTTCCATCTGTGTCTGCAATTGTTAACCATTTCTGTTCTAACATTTAGAGTTGCCAACTGTGGTTTACATAGTATAATGTATTTCTCTGTTAGGCATAGATTGCATTTTTTTGAAATGTTGTTGTATGATGCTGCTCTTTTTAAAAATTTTCCAAGATATGTTGTAGTCTATGTTTTTTTCTTTAAGTTTCCAAATGTATTTACTCAATTCTGTTTGGTTTTTGTATCTTTCTTTGTTGAATGATTGTTTATGGTTTGCATATCTAGTTTTGAATTGGTTTTCCGTGATACCTACATATGTTTCTTTTGCGTTCTCTGATGTTACAGTGGCTTGGTACACAATGTTGTTATAAAGGCATTTGTTGCTTAGGGGGCACTGTTCTTTTTTGGTACAGTTACAAGATTTCCTTTCGTTACCCTCCTTTTTTTCTGTGCTGCTTTTCATTTTGTTTGCTGAATCGATGGCATTTTTAAGGTTCGGCATACATGAATATGATAATTTGATGTTGTTTTTGTTGAATATCTTGAATAATTTATGGTCTTTTGGGAAAGATGATGTCAAGATTTTAAAGAATTCTTTCCCTACATTTGTTTTAACTCTTGCATCATATGGGGGATTGTACCATATGATATTCCTTTTCCTGTTCTTTCTGCATCTTTTTGTATCATTGTCTGGATCGTATCTTAGTTTGTAATTGTAGCCACTTGTATGTAACGCCTCTTGGTATTCAGCTGTAGCGTTGTTGAATACTGTTTCGTTACATGACAAATTGGATAGTCTTTTATTTATGCTTTTGGGTATTGTTTTCAGTATGGAGGGTGGGTGATTGCTTTTGATGTTTACATAAACAGGCGTGTCATTTGGTTTCTTGTATGGTTTATATGTGTGTTGGTTGAGGTCTAACGTTATGTCTAAATAGTTCACTATCTTTTTGTTTGCTTCTATTGTGATTTTTAAGTTTTGGTTGTGGAAAATTTTACACAATTCTTTTTTCTTATTTTCAATATTTCTAGGGTTGTCATTCAGAGCGGCAAGGCCGTCATCCCTGTACAGTCCAGTTTGTTTTCCAAGTTTTTTTTGAATACTGGATAACATGAATAGTCCGACAAGTTCGCAAGTTTCGGCACCATCGTATGATCCCATTGTGACATCGAAAGTTGAATTCCTGCTTGTGTTCTTAATCCAGGTTTCATTTTTATTGTGCAGTAAAGTTTTCTTTGTGTGGAAAATGATTTCCATTTCTGACCCTGATATTTCTGTGTACTTGTTGGCAAATTTTATAGCTTTAGTTAGTAGCTTTTCATCTATAGATGGGTAGAAATCTACTATGTCAAATGTTATAGAAACTGTATTTTCTTGTTTATTGAGGTTTTTGAACCATTGTATTACTTCATATGTGTTTTTCCAGAGATTGAGTTCAGTGTTTTCTTTTATGTTTTTTATG
>CM065728.1:68896660-68904694 GCA_033310375.1 Conus canariensis | reverse complement strand
GCCGTTAGTAACGGTACAACGTAAACAAAACAGGGGCAACATCCGGCCCATAATGACATACCTACACATTTTCAGAAAACGGCCCGTATTTTGTCGGGGGAGCGGTGGAACACATTTTGACAACGGACGGACACACACACAAAACACACACACACAACCACACACACACACACACACACACCACACACACCACACACAAAACCACACAACCACACACACGTTCATAAGAACTGGGATATAAAAGAAAAACGAGAAGAATGAAAGGGGGGGGGGGGGGGGGGGGGGGGGGGGGGGGGGGGGGGGGGGGGGGGGGGGGGGGGGGGGGGGGGCAGAACGAGAGAAAGAAACAAAGAATATATATTATATATATTTTTTTTTTTTTTCAATTAAACGTCCTTGCTCTTTGATCATTACCCTGCCAAAAAAATGGGTCATTTCTCTTTAAACTTTGCCGACAAACACAAAGGTAATCACGCAAATTTTATCCCATTCGCTGTTCCAATCCACATCGGGGCGGAGGATCTCCAGTGATCCTCAACGGCGCCCACCCAGCTGAACAGCAGGCAGTAGGACACCGCTAAAGAGGCGGCCACCAGGGACAGTGCCAGACTCACGGGGTTTCTGCCGCTGCCAGTGTAGGTCTGGTCAAGACGAACAACAAAGTGGAATAAAGGAATTATGGGGAAGTTTTTTCAATAGCTTTTGTTTGTTTTTGCTGGACTATTTCCATTTGGCGCAAACCAATGACAACATCCGCAAACAAATGCATATCAATCATTTTTATTGCAAACTTTGTGATAACTACAATTATGCAACCTTGTCCATAAATGCTCAAAACATCAAAAACAGATGCAGTCGTGGTCCAGAAAGTATGTTTTAAAAGAGTGACATTTTTCTGTTTCAGCCCTCCCCCCCCCCTTTCTCTCTCTCTCTCTCTCCTTCCTCTCTCTCTCTCTCTCTCCTCTCTCTCTCTCTCTCTCTCTCTCCCCCCCCTTATTCTTCTCTATTCATCTCGCGTTCTCATTGTCAGAGAGTCCATTTTTCTTTTTTTTTACATACATACATACATTACATACATACATATATATATATATATTATATATATATATATATATATATATATATATATAAATTACTTACTTATATTTTGTGTGTGTGCGTGTGTGTTATATGTGTGTATGTGCGTGCGTTCTGAAGTAAATACAAGCGCAGAATTTTTCACTGTATGCAAGGGTGCGTGTGTGCGTGCACACACACACACACACACACACACACACACACACACACACACACACACACACATATATATATATATATATATAATATAATATATATATATATATATAATTCAAATCTTTGCCAAGTCATTACTATAATGATGGAAGAATTGTTAACCTGCACTTGTTTTCCCCCACTACTTAATTGTTCAGCATTATATTGTTTGGTCAATCAGTGGGTGGTGCATCTCTTAGGAGATCCAAGTAAAGGCTGTTCTGCACAATTCGTAGCCGCTGACAATGCTTGGGTTATTGAACAGCACAGCTGACCACTCAGACTGTTTTCTTACCTTTTGATCTCCCTTGCGTCCTTAAATGGATCCTCAAGCACAGGCTCAAAGATTGTCCCCTATATTTTATACTGTTTGCATAATGTTTTTAGTTTTTAGCAACTTTTTTCCTCTCCACACTTTCGTTTTGTTTTATTCTACTACCTTTTCGCTGGCTGCTTTGGAGGTGCTGTTGGATTCTTTTTCGAACCCTTGGTGGTCAGTACACTACAGAATTATGGACTGTGGTGTGCCTTGTTTGACGCCAAAGCACAGACACAATCAGCCGTGTCTCCCTGATGAGTCCGATCCAGCGGACGAATGGTCTAGGAGCAGGCGACACATATAGATCTGCCTTCAAGAGGAATTGCGATGGTTTCATCATGCAGCTAGTGAACGGTTTTCATATTTATGGTATACATTTTCCTCATCTTCAATTTTTTTTTTCTCAATTTCAAATCTTTTCCAAGTCATTACTCTAATGATGGAAGAATTGTTAACCTGCACTTGTTTTCCCCCACTACTTAATTGTTCAGCATTAATTGTTTGGTCAATCAGTGGGGTGATTGCATCTTTTAGGAGATCCAAGTAAAGGTTGTTCTGCACAATTCGTAGCCGCTGACAATGCTTGGGTTATGGAACAGCACAGCTGACCACTCAGACTGTTTCTTATCTTTTGATCTCCCTTGCATCCTTAAATGGATCCTCAAGCATAGGCTCAAAGATTGTCCCCCTACATTTTATACTGTTTGCATAATGTTTTTAGTTTTTAGCAACTTTTTTCATCTCCTCACTTTCGTTTAGTTTTATTCTACTACCTTTTGTTGCTGCTTTGGGGGTGCTGTTGGATTCTTTTTCGAACCCTTGGTGGTGAGAACACCACAGAATTATGGACTTGGTGTGTCTTTATTTTGACGCCAAGAGCACAGACACAATCAGCCGTGTATTCCTGATGAGTCCGATCCAGCGGACAAAAGGCCTCGGAGGAGGCGATACATATAGATCTGCCTTCAAGAGGGATTGCGATGGTTGTCTCATGCAGCTAGTGAAGGGTTTTCATATTTATGATATACATTTTCACATTTTCTTCATCTTCATTTTTTTTTCTCAATTTCAATTCTTTGCCAAGTTATTACTACTATAATGATGGAAGAAATTGTTAACCTGCACTTATTTTCCCCCACTACTTTATTGTTTCAGCATTATATAATATATATATATATATATATAGTTAAAACAAGTGATAAGAGGAATATTAAAATTAATCTACAAATTTGTTTCTAGCGCTTGGCTATCGTCAGGATGGACGTCAACTAATGTTGCTCCCCAAGGGGTTGAGCACTTGTAGAATTGTTTTAGGCTTCTTAACCACACTGATATATATATATATATATATCTCCCCGTATTTCTTCAATCTAAGACATAAGAGCAAGCTTGTTTATCATTCAATATATATCTATATATCTATATATCTATATATATATATAATTATAAACAAAGGTTGGTGTTCAGTTACTTATCCTTGGAGTTTATTAGTTTACTACACACACACGCGCACACGCACACACACACACACACACACACATACACACACATATACATATATATATATATATATATATATATATATATATATATATATGTGTGTGTGTGTGCATACGCGTGCATGCATGCATGTATATAAGTAAGTATGTATGTATATATGTAGGTATGCATGCATGTATGTTTGTGGGTATGTGTGTATGTATTGTCCTTTCCAAGTCCATTTGGCGTGTCAAAAAGATGGAAGTGATTTATCACCCTGTGCCAGGTAAACCCTTCCAGGAACCACACATCATGGTAAAGGGGCACAGCTTAACAGGCAGTTGACAACTTCACCTGTATGGGCAGCACACTCTCAGGAGCTGTGAACATTGACGCAGAGGTCAGGAACAGGACTGTCAAAGTCAACTATGTGTTTTGGAGACTCCTTGAAAATGTCTGGGAGCGGAGAGGACTAAGCCTTACCACCAAGCTGAAGGTCTACCATAAGTGGTACTAACCACTCTCCTCTATGCCAGTGAGACCTGGACTGTCTACAGCAGACATGCCAAACAGCTCAACAATGTTGACCTCAGCTGCCTCCGCAAACTCCTACACATCAGGTGGCAGGACAAATTCCCGGACACTCAGGTCTTGGAAAGGGACAGTATCCCCAGCATCTACACTCTCCTTCAGAAATTCCAAGCCAGATGTCTGGCCACGTCGTCAGAATGCCAGATAATCGACCGCCAAAACAGCTGCTGTACGGAGAACTGAGTCAGGGCAAGCGCAAAGTTGGGAAGGGGGGGGGGGGGGGAGGCAGAAAAGACGTTTCAACGACTGCCTCAAAGTGTTCCTCAAAGGCCTGGACATGAACCTCAACACCTTGGAGTCGCTTGCCCTGGACCGCCCAGTCTGGTGAAACAGCCTCAGAAAGGGTGCATGTACATCAGAGAAGAGACACACAGCAGAAGCTGAGAGAAAGCGAGCCACGTGCAAGGCCAGAGCTACCTCCACCTCCACTGTAGCACCCACCCACATGTGTCCCACATGTGGGCGTTCCTGCCGGGCCCAGATCGGCCTCACTAGCCACCTGCGGACCCACACTCAGCGATCTTCCATCTGAGATTTATGTCATGGTCATCTTCAAAATCGAAGGACGAACAACAACAGCATGTATGTATGTACGTACGTACGTGCGTATGTATGTATGTATGTATGTATGTATGCATGATACATGCATGCATGCATGCATGTATGTATGTATGTATGTATGTATGCATGCATGTATGTATGTATGTATGTATGTATGTATGTATGTATGTATGTATGTATGTATGTATGTATGTATGTATGTATGCATGCATGTATGTATGTATGTATGTATGTATGCATGCATGTATGTATGTATGTATGTATGTATGTATGCATGCATGCATGCATGCATGCATGTATCCATGTATGTATGTATGTATCTATGTGATTGTGTGTATAGTGTGTATGTATGTATGTATGTATGTATGTATGTATGTATGTATGTATGTATGTATGTATGTACGGATGGATGATGGATGGATGGATGATGGATGGATGGATGATGGATGGATGGTTGGATGGATGGAATGGATGCCTGCATGCATACATGCATGCATGCATGTATCCATGTATGTATCTATGTACATGTGTGTATATGTGTGTATATATGTGTGTATGTATGTATGTATGTATGTATGTATTTATGTATGTATACATGTATGTATGTATTTATGTATGTACGTATGTATGTATGTACGAGCGTATGTATGTATGTATGTATGTATGTATGTATGTATGTATGTACGTATGTATGTATGTATGTATGCATGCATGCATGCATGCATGCATGTATGTATATATGTATGTATGTATGTATGTATGTATTGAGGAGTCATAACATGAATGCGGCCCAGCCCCCTTAGAGTGGATGAAGTCCCGGATCGAAACGCTTGTATGAGGATGATTCTTCTTTATAGACATTTTACTGTTAAGCTTTCCGTAAAGCTTCTTCCTTTGTTTGTTGGAGTCCTGCCAGAAGAAGACCATTGTGTTGGAGCTCGTCGTTTTGTTGTTTGTTATATTCCTTTGATGGTGAAGAACCGCAAAATTTATACTCTAACAATACGCCGTCAGAAAGACAGGTTGACAGACAAACAAAAATCGACAAGCTGTTAACAGTTCTGAACAGTTAGGATGGCAATATCCACCGACTAACTACAAAGACTCGCTTAAACCTGAATCATCCTCAGCGAGAGACTGAGTTGTGTAGTAGCAGAAACAAAGCTATGGCTCACTATGGTGTGACCCATATGGCCAATGACAGCATACCAAATGACACAGGAAACTGTTAACGAATAACTTTCTTCTGAAAAAAAGACCGTTATTGAAGACAAAGGTCATACCATGGCAAACATGAACATATGACTCGTATTAATTAGAATATTGCCATGAGTGACAGCATGGGTTATGCTATAGAGGACTATGATCCTCTTTAGTCTCAACAATGCCATAATGATTATTCGGAGAACTAAAACCAAAACTCACTATGGTCCTAGCGATGTCGTTAGTGACAGCATAGGGCATGGTGTAAAAGCATGTCCGATGCAATCCGATCACGACACTCAGCACAAAAAACGGCCTCCATCCGTGACGTCATACCGGTCACTAACATGGCCACCGATAAAAGCACTTGCAACAGCTGGAACTCCAACCGAAAACCTGAAAACACGTCAGTAAGATGAAGAAAGACGAGGAGTACGAAGACGAATACAGTTCGATATATTGAAGAGAAGGAGGAGGAGGAGGAGGAGAACGAGGAGAGGGAGAAGAAGAAGAAGAAGAAGGAGGAGGAATAGGAGGAGGAGGAGGAAGAGGAGGAGGAGGAGTGAGAAGGGGAGGAGAAGGATGAAGAGGAAAGGAAAAACGGGAGGAGGAGGTGAAGAAGAAGAAGAAGAAGGAGGAGGAGGAGGAGGAGGAGGAGGTTGGGGAGGAGGAGGGAGTAGAAGGAGAAGGGGGAAGAGGACGAAGAGAACAAGAAGAAAAAGAAACAAAAATCGGACCTCGCCATAAAAGGCAACACACACACACACACACACACCACACACCACACACACACACACACACACACACACACACATATATATATATATATATATAGGCTGGTGTGCAATACCATAGCATGTTTGTTGAGTTTTTAGAAAACCAACCAAAGGTGCCACCTAAGAAGCAAAAGAAAATCATGAAACAGCAACACAAGCTACATTTTCTCGTGAAAAGTAGAAAATATACAAGATGCAAAGCATATAAACGTACTCCCAGTATATCCTGAATGTGCATGATATATTCCATAAAGAGGAAAACCCGTCTTGAGCTGGTCTAACCGTTAGTAATGGCTATTCTGGTAAACATCGGCCATCATCTGTGACCTGTAATGAACATACTTACAAATTTTCAGAAAGATCCACCGCCAAGAACTTTCTGAGATTTCCATTAAAAAACCCATTATGGGCCGTTAGTATCGGATATAACGGTAAACTTGAACATCGGGCATCATACGTGACCCATAATGAACATACCTACAAATTTTCAGAAATATCGGCCACGTACTTTCTGAGATATTCCATGAAGAAGGAAAACCGTTAGGGGCCGTATATAGCCATTAGTAACGGCTATAACGGTAAAATACAACATCGGGCATCATCCGTGACCCATAATACCTACAAATAGTCAGAAAGATCGGCCAAGTACTTTCTGAGATATTCCATAAAAAAAGAAAAACCGTTATGGGTTGTTATAGCCGTTAGTAACGGCCATAATGGTAAACTAAAACGTCGGGCATGATCCGTGACCAATAATGAACATACCTGCTAATTGTCACAAAGATCGGCCAAATACTTTCTGAGACATTTCATAAAAAAAGAAAAAAAACCGTTATGGGCCATTACAGCCGTTAGTAACAGAAATAACGGTACACTAAAACATCGCGCATCATCCGTCGACTCTAATGAACATACCTACAAATTTTCAGAACGATCGGCCAAGTACTTTCTGAGATATTCCATAAAGAAGAAAACCGTTATCGGCCGTTATAGCCGTGAGTAACAGCTATAACGGTAAACTAAAACATCGGGCATCATCCGTAGCCCATAGTGAACGTACCTGCTAATTTTCAGAAAGATCTGCCAAGTACTTTAGGAGATATTCCATAAAGAAGAAAAACCGTTACAGGCCGATACAGCCGTTAGTAACGGCTATAACGGCAAACTGAAACATCGGGCATTATTCGTGACCCATAATGAAGATACCTACAAATTTGCAGAAAGATCGGCCAAGTTCTTTATGAGATATTCCATAAAGAAGGAAAACCGTTACAGGCCATTACAGCCGTTAGTAACAGCTATAACGGGGTAACTAAAACATCGGGAATCATCCATGACCCATAAAGAACATACCTGCTAATTTTCACAAAGATCGGCCAAGTGCTTTCGGAGATATTCCAAAAAGAACAAAAACCGTTACAGGCCGTTACAGCCGTTAGCAACGGCTATAACGGTAAACTAAAACATCGGGCGTTATTCGTGACCCATAATGAACATTCCTACACATTTTCAGAAAGATCGGCCAAGCACATTCTGAGATATTCCAAAAAGAAGAAAAACCGTTACAGGCCGTTACATCCGTTAGAACGGCTGTAACGGGTTAAACTAAAACATCGGGCATCATCCGTGACCCATAATGTTCATACCTGCTAATTTTCACAAAGATCGGCCAAGTACTTTCGGAGATATTCCATAAAGAAAAACCGTTACAGGCCGTTACAGCCGTCAGTAACGCTATAACGGTAAACTAAAACATGGGGCATCATCCTTGACCCATAATGAACATACCCACACATTTTCAGAAAGATCGGCCCAGTAGTTTTGTCTGGAGCG
>CM065728.1:68879160-68894160 GCA_033310375.1 Conus canariensis | reverse complement strand
GAACTATCCATCGTTGTCCTTTCTCTAACCTTTGGAACTTTGGTGAACTGTTTTTTTAAAAAAGTGTGAACGGAGGCTGCTACATGCAATTCTATCATTAAAGTCCCTTGAGGAAGACCAAAAGTGGTCGAAATATTGGGAAAGTTTTTACGTGATTGTTGTTGAATTCTGTGTTTGGATGTTATATATATATATATATATATATATATATATATATATATATATATATATTGTACTGTTTTACTGGCAAGTAATTTTGTTTCTTCAGTTGTGATTGCATAAGGACAGACGAATGAATACTTGTCACTAGAAAAAAAAAATTAGGAGGCAACTGCTTGTGCGACTATCTTCTAGCGCCATAGATGTTTCTTCGTTCTAAGAAATCAGCTCGATATCCCTCAAATGAAATACCAACATCACCATCATCACCACGACAACATTCTCTAGTCTTGGCGGTCAAGTGCTTACAGTTCAAGGGACAATAGTATATTTTTTTCCAGGCCTACACCTGTGCAAATGACTGATATCTCCAACAAAATTGTGAGTTAGGTCTCGTGCCGGATGTGAGTTGATCGCGTAAGTGAGGGACTTGTTTAGGGAGCACCTTGTTGGATGATTATAGGGGGGATTATTCAGTATGTTTCTGTGCGTCTGTATCTAAGCGTGGTAAGGGAGAGTATCAGGATATCAATGTGACAGTGTCAATGTACTTCCAAGATGTGAGTGTGTGACATTATGTGCAAGGGTATGCAAAATAAAGGTGTGTATTTAGTATTTGCATGTTCTTGTTTGCGTCCTTTCGGTTGTTCCCCAATAATACGATCGCTGCTGGTTGTACTTCAGCCTAGGCATGTAGGTAGTGTGAAAGGGAACGCATGCACCTCCAGTCCCTTAGACTGTAGCACTTAGGAACGCTGTCCTGACACTCTCATAAAGAACTTCATAAAAAAAGATAACGTTTGGTCGAAGTTCGTAATAATTCCTGTCAAAGTTTTGTCCTGTGGTTAATTGGAGTTGTTGCTCTTTCTGTGAAAACGCATACGCCCTCACCTGAATGTTTTCATTCCTTATTCAAATTGTAGCTTTGTAGTTTTACCTTTTGCCGTCTCCCACATAATTGAGTGGGGGAGGGGGGGGGGGATTAGACAAGTCATCAAACCGTCCAGTAATTTGGGTCATCCATTTTGCCACTGAACTCCCTTAAACTATTGGATGGTCTAATGACTAGTCTAACCCCTCGTTTATTTGGAGGGCGTCAAAGGAAATATAAGTCCCAAGACATAAATCAAACAGGGGGTGAAGACATACAGATGAGAGTATGTGCATTTTCACAGAAAAGGGTTTAACTCCAATTGACCACAAGGCAAAACTATGGCAGGAATTATTGCGAACATCGACCAAATGTTATTACTTCTATAGTAGAGTGTGACGATAGTGTTCCTAAGTATCTTGAATTATCCTGTCACTTTTATTTTTCCTGGTTATCTCTCTGATTCGTAGTTGATTGTAACTGATAGCATTATTTTGGCTGTAAGTGATCTCTTGCTATTTGACCCGAGTGATTTGCTTTTAATACTGGTTACGCTTAGTACATCACAATGCCATTGGTAAGTCACATTTGTGGCTAGCGTACTGCTAGGTTAGGACTTTCGTTATCAGTTATACGGTTCCTCAGATGCTCTATGTATGTGTGAAATAAAATGCATAAATACATATTTACTTTGAGTTTACTGTGTAGTCTTTGGCTGTCTGTAGTATTCTATAATATTCTTCTAGGATTAGGAATCAGTTAGAGTCCGTGACGTACACTGGAAACAGTTTTACTCACTTCAGGCTGTCTTATACATGAATATTAAACCAACAGTTTTTGGAACAGAAGAAGGATTATTTTGATTTTGCAATACAGAAAGAAATGTAGACAGAGTGATCCTTTCTCACCACACCTATATGTTCCTAGTGATGAAAGTCAAGATACTGTAATAACATAACTGTTGAAAACATCAGGCACGTTCTGCCCATAAAAAGATGGGATTGGCGCCATAATCCCAACATGGAACTCTCAGTGTTTCCACTACTAATACCAAGAAGAGCCAGGATGGTGGGATGAGCGATGCTGGCGACGAGGTACGTGACGAAAGAGACCAGAAGTGCCCAGGATGCCATTTGAATCCCCTCCTGGTACCTGCAAAGTAGACTTCAACTCTTGTAGTTAACCAGGCAAGACTGACAGTAAAGAAGACTAAAATATGATTGAAGAGATTACTAGATTACACTGGGGTTAAGGCTGAAGATTTATAGCTTTGATGTATTATTGGATAGCCCTCAATAGTACTCCGTCAAGTCATGTCATGTTATTCATAGCTCTGTCAATTAAAAAGGCTGCAGCACGTTTATCAAGGATACAAGACGTGCATGGAATAAAATAACATTTCTACTGATAGTATTACACGTATTTCATGTTCTCTACTTGTCTCTGTAAATGATTTTTCTCCTGAGCCACCACGTCTTTCTCTATGTCTGCATACAGATGTAGAGGTTCAGATTAGATCTGGTGAAAGAAAGTCTCATCATGTTTGAGAGAGAGAGAGAGAGAGAGAAGAGAGAGAGAGAGAGAGAGAGAGAGGAGAGAGAGAGAAAGAGAGAGAGAGAGAGAGAGAGAGAGGTGAGAGACACCAGTAGCGTATGCACAACTACCTGCTCAGACCGTCGGAGCCAGGCTCTGCCGCGGGGTCTCCCCCATACACCGCTTTGCCCAGAAAGTCAGAGATGGCGAACGTGTACATAGTGGTCGACCCAGTACAGAAACACATGGAAATGCACAGAAACATAATCCTGATCTTCGGGTTCTTCAAACATGACACACGTCCTTGCTCAACCCTTTCACTGCGTATTTCTGGGGCATTTTCAACGGGTGTTCTGACAGATGATGACTCTTCAAGTCTCTGGGGCATTGGTTCCGTAGAGCCATAACCAGTCATAACGTGAAAGTCGTGCTGCTCTTCTTGTAACGAGTTTTCCCCAGAAGATGAATATTCTCAGCTAAAGAGGGTGGAATCTCATGCTTTCGAGGCATGGAAGAATCCATGTTGAAGCTGCTTCTTCCAGATGATTCTATGCTGTTCGCAAACATTCCAGCCAAAGAGTTCCTTCTCTGAACACTGTCTGGCTTTGGATCAGACTTGCTGCTGTCAGAGCGAGTGCTGTCTTCGTGCAGTCTGGTGGAGTCAGTTTCGTTTCTGCTTTCGCAAACCTCTCCGGGCACGTTCCTGCTCTGCCTTCCTGAAAGTCCCGCAGCTGTTTCCGGCCTGTGCAGAAGGTGAAGATAAGTCCAGTGATGATGATCACGATGAGGAGCAGACCTTGAACACTGGTCTGTATGGTAAGTTTAGCGCTGGAACAAAACAAAGAGGAAACAAAGTCATCACCCATGCTAGGTTGATCCGTAGCGGTTCCAGATAACAAAGTTTGAAGGGAATGGAACTGGTGTTACTGGGGTGAACACACGATTTAAACTTTTCATGTGATCGTTATTAGCTGACGTGCAGTTTATTGAACTAAAAACATTTTGTTCTGCTTGAGATAATCTAAATAGAAGGTATTACTTGCGTTCGTTTGAACATGTTAAACATAACGTTTGTTGGAATTTGTTATAGTGAACACATAGACACAGATTCATGCGCACGCGCACGCGCGCGCGCGCGCACAAGCACACACACACAACACACACACACACACACACACACCACACACACACACACACACACAACACACACACCACACACTTACCCTTCAATGGAACTAAGCCCCAGAACAGAAGTGAAATCTACTATCCCCAGAATAGCGTTGGTCACTCCCCCACTGACCCCATGACGACCCCCAGCAAGATCAAGGACGTCTGTTCTGCACGGGGCTGCATCTGACTATGAAAGCCTTTATGAAGCTGTTGGAACAATCGAACCCCAAGTCCATGAACAGGAACCCCAACATCCCCAGACCAGCTTTGAAGGGCACCTGAAAATAGAGAATTGCAAGACTTTCAGGCAACATCTTTTTCACAATCTGGCGCTTAAAACAGTTTTAGTCCGATGACTCCAATGCAGTCGGATCACTTCAATGGGGGCATGAGGTGGGGGTGGGGTAGGGTGGAGGTCTCCCTTTCACACGCCTTTTTGTTCGTCTGTTTGTTTGTTTGTTCGTTCGTTCGTTTTTTTTTGTTTTTTTTGTTTTTTTTATTGTTTGCTTGTTTTTATGTATGGTTCTTGTTGTTGTCGGTTTTTCCTTTCAATATCTTTCACAAAGGCATCCGACATATGAGGAAACAAGATGCACAGCATATAAACGTACTCCCAGTTTATCTTGAATACGCGAGAGATATGCCATAAAGAGGAAAAACCGTTTTGGGCCGTTATAGCCGTTAGTAACCATCGGCCATCATCTGTGATCCATAATGAACATACCTACAAATTTTCGGAAAGATCGGCCGAGTACTTTCTGAGATTTTCCATAAAGAAGAAAACTGTTATGGGCCGTTATAGCCATTAGTAACGGCTGTAACGGTAAAATGAAACATCGGGCGTGATCCGTGACTCATAATGAACATACCTACAAATTTTCAGAAAGATCGGCTAAGTACTTTCTAAGATATCCCATAAAGAAGAAAAACCGTTCTGGGCCGTTATAGCCGTTAGTAACGGCTGTAACGGTTAAAATAACACATCGGACATCATCCGTGACCCATAATGAACATGCCTACAAATGTTCAGAAAGATCGGCCAAGTACTTTCTGGGACATTCTATAAGGAAGAAAAATCGTTGTGGGCCGTTACAGCCGTTAGTAACGGCTATAACGGTTAAAATAACACATCGGGCATCATCCGTGACCCATAATGAACATGCCTACAAATGTTCAGAAAGATCGGCCAATTACTTTCTGAGATATTCCATAAAGAAGGAAAACCGATATGGGCCGTTACGGCCGTTAGTGACGGCTATAACGGTAAAATAGCACATCGGCATCATCCGTGACCCATAATGAACATACCTACAAATGTTCAGAAAGAACGGCCAAGTACTTTCTGAGATATTCTATAAAGAAGAAAAACCATTGTGGGCTGTTATACCCGTTAGTAACGGCTATAACGGTAAAATAACACATCCGGCATCATCCACGACCAATAATGAGCATGCCTACAAATTTTCAAAGAGATCGGCGAAGTACTTTCTAAAATATTCCTTAAAGAACGAAAACCGTTATTGGCCGTTATGGCCGTTAGTAACGGCCATAACGGTAAAATAACACATCGGGCATCATCCGTGACCCATAATGAACATACCTACAAATTTTCAGAACGATCGGCCCTGTAGTTTTGTCTGGAGCGAGTGGAACACATTTTGACCACGGACGGACGGACGGACACACACACACACACACACACACACACACACAGAAGAGAGAGAGAGAGAGAGAGAGAGAGAGAGAGAGAGCATTTCTTCGTTCCCATTGTAAAGTACTCCCTGTTCTATAAGAACTGGGAATACCAAAAATGATCTTTCTTTTATACATTCTGCAGGGCATCGCTGAAAGCGAACCACATTGATCAATAAATGCTGATTTGTGTTCCTGAAGTTTTTGTTCGAGTGTGTAGGTGTATATTCGGGGTGTATGGTGAAGCTTGGAACTAGCTCTTTTTTAAAGGTAGTTTCCTTATTTTGTTCTGCGTTCCTTGTGTCTGTATTTGCGCTAGGCAGCATAGCACAGGGTTCGGAGCTATGTGCATGTGACTTCTTCATACTTGGTGCACCATACGGGCAAAACTTGCCTGTTTCAGCCCAGTCATTAAGGTGTCACACACCTTTTCAGAATTGTTTTCATTTTCATGATACCGATGTTACTTGTTTTATTTTAGTTTTGGAGTGTGTTGTATTTGAAAAGGATCACGATCAGAAGGCACCGGTCAGTCTTCAATAAATATGAACTTGTAGTTTGTTCATTTCTTCAGGTGTTGCGACGTTCATGTATCAGCCTTGAGTGGATGTACTAGCTTGGCATCTCCTGCCTTCAAGATATTTCCTTGCGTGTTCTGCATGTTGACTTTACGTGCTAGGTGAATGGGTCTGAAACCAGGAGTTGTTTGAAGTTTGGGGCACGTGTCTCACCATAGGAAAAACGCTCACCTCTATATTTGACGTTAAATTCTTGCGTCTTATTGGTTCACTGACTGCAACTTTGATACTTTGTGGACAAGGCCTGTGGTTACTTCATTTCCTACAAAATTTTCATCTGTTTGTTGACAACATAAAAAGAAAGACACCGACCTGACAGCTGGCCTTCAGTCCAGGCAGTTCTATTTTGCATTATAGGCGTTAATTGAGAACATGCTCACTTTGGGTGATGTACTTTATTTGCATTCACAACTGCACTTGAAATAAAGATGAAACATATCTGTGCAACCCACTCATTACAAGACATACATGCAGATACAACTGACAGTGTAATTGAAATTGATATAGATTGTACATTACCAACCAATGAACTATAAACGGAAAGAAATGAATCACTCACAAATGCGCTGATACCGTTCTTCACTTCAGACGAATTACATGTTGCTCGCTTCATTCCGTCAGATTCTGCAAAGAAGTCAATGGTCTCATTTGGATCAAACCAGCTGATGTTCCCCCCAGACTCACTGACCGACACGTTCAGGTCCACGTCAGGAGAACCACAAGTGTTGAGAGTCCCATACGAAACACAGCCCACGTGGGTTGTAGCATTGTAATCCAGCAGATGCCTCAGATGCAGAGCATTGCCTGAAAGCACACACAGCATTCCAGCAATTTGCAGAGCAGCACTAAACACTATGGAGGCGAACTTCCGGCGCTGGGAGTTGTCTTCCCTGTCGATGAGCCAGCCCAGAGGTGGAAGAAGGAAGATGGAGCAGGGGCCAGACACCAGGCTGAGAATGTAGGTCAGACTGAGGGGCACCCCAAGGTTCTGCAGAGCCTGTGGAGACAAAGAACAGTGGCATGACTGATGAGGCAAGTTTAAAGATATGTAGCAGATACATGGGTAGGCATCATCCAAAGCAGCAACAGTCCATTACGATCCACATTATCTTACTATCAGCAGTCTCTTATCTAATCAACGTTAGCAATAATACCGCAAAGCAGCAATGGTCCATTACGATCCACATTATCTCATCATCAGCAGTATCTTATCTAATCAGCGTCAGAATTCACACACACACACACACACACACACACACACACACACACACACACACACACACACACACACACACACACACACACATGTAGCAGAAAATCGCACGCTATCTTCCATTATATCAATGATCTGTCATGTATTGGAAAATATAAACTCCTACATTATGTTCTAGTTCTGAATCCATCATATTCATCAAACTCTTTACATTTATCATAATGTTCAGTATAGTCATGATCATCATCACTCACAGGCACATTGTATATCTGCTGAAAGTTCACGGTCGCTTCCATGCCCACAAACTGCCCGCACAGCATCAGTTTGTGGGTCAAGGTCATTTTCCTTCTTTCGACGTCAACCTTCTTGTTATTGGACGAGTGTTTGCCCTTTTGAGTGTTGGTAACGTCATCCCTCCTATCTTTGTGGGAGGAACCTGATGCCATGGCAACCGGTCAAGCAGTAGACAGCGTCTACAAAAATAGGAATGTAGTTTTAGATTGAATATTTTACAGTTGTAAATTCCGAATATAGGCCTACAACTCTAATATGACTGTCTTAAAATGTGTTATACTAAGAGAAGCACTGTCCTCTTACAGTGAAAAAATGTCAAGCATTGGAAATATGGATCAAGTCAATTAACTGTTCAAAATAATTAAGTTTGCAAGTACCAGATGAAAGCACAAGTTATTTAAAGACCAAAACCGAACCAAAACAAACCAAGATTACATTAAACTTACGAGTCCATTTTCACACTCTGTAAGGATAATTCCACTGGGTAATTCTCACAGCAAATTATTGCAGGTCATGTGTGTTTCAGTTTCTGTTGTGCTGAGTGGATAATGTGTAGGTTTGTATCCAAGGTCTGACCAGCGCGGTGGGCTAATGCTTAGGTCAGACATCTGCTAAGTCGTAGCCATGAGATCCTCTTCTTAAATTCGCTCTTCTTAGTGTTTAATTCATTTACCCATCAACTTTCAATTATGCGAAGTGTGGTCTAGAAACTCTGCGGATGTGATATAGCATATATGGACTAGTCCACTCGCAGTGACACCTCCTTGATGAAACTGAAACTGTGTGGATTAGTAATCTTGCCTTTTCCAGACTGAATTCTTCCAGGATAGATTTCACGGTAATTTCACTTTTGCTTTTCAACAGTAACGCGCGATGGCGGTGAAAACAGATGGGACACCAAATTGTATATTTGTTGGTTTAGACATCCGCTGATTCTATTGTGATACTGCTGATAATGCATGCCAGTAGAGGCGAGGGGAGCTTCGAAATCATCATGAAATGCTGACACTAGATATTGCTTTTGCAAGAAAGCGAATGGTCTACTATCTGCAGGGATTTTTCTGCCATTTGCTTGGTTTCCTTTCCATCTTTCGCTACTAAAATGTTTTCCAATTCACAGGGAGAGGTTTCTTTGTTTTTTATTTTTATTTGTTTGTTTTTGTTTTAAATATCTTGAATGAAGGGATCACCTTTCTAACTGGTTCAATATTTTGTGTGTTGTGTGTTCCTTAGTAGAAAGGACTGTCGTGCCATCCACGCAGACTTGTAGAGGAGGCACCCAGTATCCATTCTAGTACTCTGTTGAACTTCTATGACTCATGACTAATTTCAAGATAGCACCATTGCTAACACAAACAATATGAGATAAATTGTACATCCCATTGCTATGCCAGTCTGAACAATAATGAAGTCTGCTGTGCACTGCTTTGTCGGAAAACCACTGGCGAATAATGGTAAAATGTCTTCCGCATTCTTTGGATGTTCTCTGGAACATGATACATTTTTAGTTCCGGCTGGATCATCTTTGTAGAACTGCTTCCTACGTGTTTGCCACACCACATTGAGATTAATTTCTATGCCTCACCTCGTTGGATTGGTACCAAAGTCTAGTGGCATGCTCCAGCACAGCCGGACACTACCGGGAAACGTCCTTTGTGGACTGACATACTGAAGAAGCCATTTTCTGTGGGGTATTATTCAGCCACCCTGCCATGACACAAGAAAGGATGTTTTCTCTCAGCTTTCACAGGTGATATTGGTCTTAAGTGGCTGTTGTCATTAGAGTTTTGCTCCTTGGAAATGTACGCACCATCAGCTGTCATCCACTGGTGGTTGATCTTCCATCCTGATCATCTCAATTTGTAGATCCATTGGAGGACCTGGGAGGATTTCCTGTCCAGCAGCCGAAACAATCCCTCAGGTTCTGGAGATGTCTCGGCTCTGGCTTTCTAAAATGTTTTCTTTAGGTTGAGCCAGTGCCGGTAGCTGATTGTTGAACACATTTTTCTCTGGTGATGCAAGTCACACAGAATCTTAGTTGTCAGGCGGTGCTTTGCTCTGAGTATCAAAGTATGTTTGTTTGAACAGATGTTTTTACTGCCTTGTCCATTTGTCTCGGATTTTGTCATATTACTTCTGTCCAGGACGGGGAAAATCGTGATGGTATTGCTTAGTGAACTAACTGATGTATTAGACAGGCTTAACACACCAAGGTATCTCTGCACTCATGCACCCACCAACCATTCACCTCTCTCTGGGAATCGGATGTCACGCATTCGCTTCTTTCCTAACACGACTGAGAACCAAAAAATTACATTTCCTACGCTAATTATAATTACACATGAAAAATCCAAATACACAAAAAGAATAATCAAAACACAAGAGATCAGTACTTCATAAACCCAGGTTTTGAACTGAAAAAGGCTTCTTACCTGGCCAGGTTTCCACACACACCCCACACACACACACACACACACAACACACACACCCCACCACTTGCACACCGCACCACAGTTCTCGAACAAGTCACTTCAAATTTTCTTCATCACTGGGTGATGGTGACACCTTTAGTTGTGTGGCACGAGGTTCCAGGACTGGGTCTCCGTGGTCGTCTCTGGGGACTTCTGGGGGAAATCTTCTTCTTTGTCTGTCGGTTTCAAACTCAGTCTTTCTTTCTCAGCTTGTTTTTTACGCTTGAGACCTTGCTGTCATTTCCGTCGCTCAGACCACGTTTCTCTGTCCTGCTCACTCTTTTCTATCTCTCTCATCTGCTCTTCTCTCTATCGTTGGTGTTCTCTCATCTCATCTCTCGTTTTCCATTCAGTTTATATAGGGATGAACACAAAGGATATCCCTTTGGGCCATGCCTTTGTCCATATTCCTTCTCTACCACCTTGTTCACATGTACACTGAATTCCCCTCTGGCTACATTCTTCCACACTTTGGCATTTACGCACATCCACACAAAAAAGCTTAGCAAACAGCCACTTCCACCCAAATGGACATAAAAAATTGCCACCGACTTCGGGAGCCCCTTTCACACAGTAATTACAGAAGTACTACAACGACATCCACACGCATTCAGCTAGCCTGACAAAACATTAGCACAGTGCTCCATAGCAATACCTACTGAACAAGCCCAAGACTCCTGTTCCTTAAGTTCTTGTTACAAAGCAACTTCAGCTGACTGGGCCCACTAGATGCTCCGAGGTCCTCGTGGATAAATATTCCTCCCTTTTGCTATCAGGAAGGTTCAACCTCGGGGGTGGGGTGGGATGGGAAGGGGGTCCATACTACCTTGGGTGCCATCTATCACCTGACCACTTCAACCTCCTTGACACAGTTCGACCATATGCGCTAGGTGAGGTCGCTACATCTAGATAAAACAGGAAGGCGTAATGTACCCTGAACACGCCTTGTGCACTATGTACCCCCCCCCCCCCCCCTCAACCGGCTTGTTTTACACAACTGTCACGCAGATTTTGCGGTTGAAACCATTCGGCATATTTACATTATTTATTTTTTCTGCTCCACTTTGCTCTGGTCTGGTCTGGTTTGGTCAGGTCTGTTTCTCTCTCTCTCTCTCTCTCTCTCTCTCTCTCTCTCTCTCTCTCTCTGAATAGTTTACTTATCATTGTAGAATTAGATTACAATGTTGCTATGTTGAATTGTCAGTATGAATGATATGTGTTGAAATAATGTATGCATGACAAGGACAGATTGTAAGACTAGGCTTTGGCCTAAAATCTTTATTCTTGTGTATTAAAGATCAATCAATCAATAAATCTCCTCTCTCTCTCTCTTCTCTCTCTCTCTCTCTCCTCTCTCTCTCTCTCTCTCTCTCTCTCTCTCTCTCTCTCTCTCTCTCTCTTGTGTGTCAGGGGAATTAACACGGTATACATTACAGTAATTCATCTAAAATGTACAGGTACATGTGGTTTCATGAGAACATGTAAAACATTACTTAGAAATATCATTATTTAGGAATATCAATAACACAAACTGATTTATTGAAGTCTGTTGTGTAGATTCCACTGAAGCATTTGATATATTTGATACCACACTGATTTTGGAGAGACTGAAGACATTAGATGATCTACAAACGTTCTAAAACTCGTCTCAATCTTTGGTTTATGACATTTCAAGAAAAAGAATTAGTACATGATATGGTTATGGTGTTACCGATTAAATCTGGAGAATTCAAAGGATCTGTCGTGAGATAAGTATTGTTCCCGACAAATATTAACGGCTTGCGTTATCGTTTTTCAAACACGCCAGATTCTTTTGGTTTTTTTTTGTTTTGCGGTTGTACTGTTAATGCAATTGAGTATTTGTAACATCATTGTACCTTCGTATTTCAGCATGCATTGGCGCTCATCACCCTCACACCACATACTGCATTCACTTTCACTTTCCAGTGTTTGTACAAACTGTAGCAACAAGAATTGGTTAGAAGTATGAATAAGAAAAGCAAATATGACCAGTAAGCGTAGCTAGACTTTCTATGCAGAAGAAGGACAAAGGGTGGGTAGGACAAATGGGAAAGGATGGAGTCATGTAGATCGTGTTTGCCTGATCTAGCATGATCATTTCCTCACCAAACGAATATTGCTGTTTGTTCTGATCAATCTGCTGTTTTAAGTGTCTGACACTTTTCACACTGTAATCCCTAAATGAAGTAGAACAATGCCGGCGCCGGCACACTCAGAGCCACTTCGTTTAGTTCGCTCAACGCTTTGCCTTTTGACCCCGGCTAGGCCCTAACCAGTCAGCCACCGCACGGCCAGACGCTGTGTGTGTTTGGACGCTTCGAGACTGGTGCAACATCATTAAGTTATATTTACTGTACAGTTGTTTTTAGACTATAATTTCTGTGTGTCAGCAATAGCTCAGTGAGTACTTGACTGTGTGACAAAAACTGGCATTTCGATCGTCTCCGTGAGTACCATAATTAAGAACGTGTTCAAAACTTTCTGACAGAACTTTGCGACCGGCAAAACCTATAGCCTGCACGCGAGTGCGTCGTTGGCTGATGTGCTTGTAGGCCGAAGCAGGTCAAACACTGGGAAGCATCTTTGTGAATGAGAAGTTAGCATTTATAAAGGGGTCGTATTTACACTGTTATATACACATATATTTCTTCATTGTTGCTACATTTTATATGTACTATGGTTGCATGTAGAGCAACGTAGTCCTAATTAAAGGGAAGCGTAGAGGATAACATAATTACTACAAGCAAAATAATACTACTGATAACAGTAATGGTAGTAGGCCTAACAATAATAAGTGAATAATTATTATAATTATGATAATACTTCATTTCCAATCACTACTACTATTTCTATCGGCAAATTCAAATTAAAGTGTGTTGTTGGTAGTACCATTAGGGTGTTTTTTTTATTTGTGTGTGTGTGTGTGCGTGCGTGCGTGCGTGCGTGTGTGTGTGTGTGTGTGTGTGTGTGTGTGTGTGTGTGTGTGTGTGTGTGTGTGTGATAGAGAGAGAGAGAGAGAGAGAGAGAGAGGGTGGGGGGTGGCCGAAAGGATTATGGAACAAAACGGTCATTCCCTCACTGAACATTTAGAACGTTTAAAGGTCTTGTGTAGACTGTGTGGGAAAAGGTCTAAGAGATTAAAGAAAGATAAAAACAAATCAGTGGTAACATGTTTGAGTGTTGCTTCTGAAATAAACGTAATCTTCAATGTGAATGTTCTGGAAGATAGGGAGGAAGTACATTCAAAAGTAGTCTGTGTGTTTTGTGCAAGAACTTTGAAAAATCTGATAAACCGCAAAAATTCAACTACAGCAAAGAGCCGTGCATTGGCAGAATTTGAAAAAGCCTCAAAATTATGGCACCTGTTTGACCCCAGTTTATCTGTCAGTCAGTGTGCGCTATGCACTCACTTCCAACAGCAGAGTAAAGGTGGGAGACCAGAGAAAAAGATAAAGAAATCTGCCGTTCTCAAACAGTATTCCCAACCAGCAAAACGAAAGTGCCAATCAAACTCTGATCTTGATAGTGATATTTCATTTTCTGTCTCATCTGAAGCCACATCAACTCCGGCAAAAGTCCCTAGAACTGTATCAGTGCAGACTGTCTCAGCTGGCATCAATGAAGCATTATCTCCAGTCAAAAAACAAGTTTCCTTTTGTGTCACATCTGATGCCACATCAACTCCACCCAAAGATTCAAGAGGCGCATCAGTGCAGACCGTTCCAACTGGCATTGACAAAGCATTGTCTCCGTTCAGAAAAAGAATCCTCAGGCCTTTGAGTCAGCTGAAGGCGCCACTGACAAACACAGAAGAAGCTTATTTCACAAAACTTGCCCGCATTAAGCTCTCACAGTCCAGTGATAAAATGACTGTCACATGCCAAACTGGTGGACAGCCGATTGTGCTGAAAAAAATTACAAAACCTCGGAAAGCATCAAGTGAAGCTCGAACACCACTCAGGAAGAAGCGAGCAAAAGAAATGAACAAAATTCGTTTGAATGTATCAGGAGACACTGAACAAGATGCGGCCAAACAGCAGGGCACAGAACTGAAGATGGCAAGCAAAGTACGGAAACAGTTGGTTCTTAATGAAGCAAAATGTGGTAAAGTATCTTTAACTGCAAAACAAGGTCCTGCTCTTCGTGCGGCACTTGGCCTCAATTTGACAAAGTACAGACTGCACAAACAGTTCTATAGGAGGCTCGGGGTACAGTTTGCCAGTGAACAGAAAGAAAGGAAAGAACAAGTCAAAGCACAGTGTGCAGAAGTAGAATGTCAGATGAGAAGTGTGGAGGTCTGGAATGAGATCGATGGGATTATGGAACTGGTTCCAACACCTTCTGCAGGCATTAAGGATGTCCCAGCATTTGTCACCAAACTGCTGGATGCTTATGACAATCAAGGCCGACTAACATGGCATGATGAGAGTATTCCAGAGAACGAAATCTGGATCAAGATTGGCGGTGACCATGGAGGCGGATCATTTAAAATTATGCTTCAAATAGCAAACCTGGTGAACGCTAATTCAAAGCATAACACATGCATTATGACCATTGCGGAATGTAAGGACACCCCTGAAAACCTAAGAAGACTGTTGGACCCTTACAAAGAGCAAATTGAAGACCTTGAAAGCATGGAATGGAGAGGCAAACAAACTCGCCTTTTTCTCTTTGGAGACTATGACTTTTTAACTAAAATGTATGGACTGTCAGGTGCACAGGGGATCCACCCGTGTCTGTACTGCACAACAACGAAGACACAGATGCAGCTGCCCCCGGAGAACAATGAAGGAAACATCAGCAAGAGAACGGTCAGTCAGATCAAGAGGGACTATCAGAAGTATAAGCGTGCAGGAAAAATGAAATCAAAAGCCAAACTATACAACAATGTCATGAGGAAACCAGTTTTAGACATAGAACTGAAGCAGGTGACACCTCCCTACCTTCACATCTTGCTGGGTGTTGTCAAAAAACACCATGACCTGCTTGAAGATGAGT
>CM065728.1:68851660-68861660 GCA_033310375.1 Conus canariensis | reverse complement strand
CCGCCTTTCTTTCAACCAGGGCAGCCAACATCGGAACACGGAACGTCAGGACCATGTATGACCATGTATATATGTATGTCATCGGTGGCAGCGTTTTCCCCCACAGGAACATCCACAAGGCCACCTGGGTTTCACCAGACCACACAACAGACAACCAGATTGACCACATCTGCATCAATAAGAAATTCAGAAGATCCATGCAGGATGTGAGGGCAAAGAGAGGAGCAGACGTGGCTTCAGACCACCATCTCGTTGTGGTTAGGCTTAAGTTGAAATTAAAGAGGAATTGGATGATTGCACATGCATTACGACACAAGTATAACATAGCTCTCCTGAGAGATACTAACAAGATCCAAGAATATAGAACAACTCTAGGCAGCAAGTTTCAAGTAATGCAAGAACTACTGGAAGAGGAAGACGGTACACTGGAGGACAAGTGGAAGGAGATCAAGGAGGCAGCAACATCAACATATCAGGAAGTGCTTGGCCACAATAAACACCAACACAAGGAATGGATCTCGGCAGACAGCCTATGCAAGATCCAACAGAGGAAAGAGAAGAAAGCGGCAATCAACAGCAACTGAACAAGAGCAGAAAATGCCAAAGCACAAGCAGAGCACACTGAAGCAAATAAACAAGCAAAGAAGAGCATCAGAACAGACAAGAGGAAAGAGTAGATGACCTAGCAACAGAAGCCGAACAAGCAGCAAAACAGGGAAACATGAAAGGATTGTATGACACCACCAAGAAGCTGGCAGGGAAGTACAGGAGGCCAGAACGACCAACAAAAGACAGACAGGGAAGGCAACTCACACGAGAAGAGCAGCAGAAGAACAGATGGATTGAGCACTTCAAGGAGCTCTTGAACAGACCATCGCCAGAGAACCCTCCAGACATCGAAGAGGCTGACCAGATCTGCCCTTAGACTGCGGGATACAAACCACAGAAGAAGTTGGTAAGGCCATTAAACAGTTGAAGAACGGAAAGGCGGCAGGACCTGACCTGACAACATCCCCACAGAGGCGCTGAAGACAGACATAGAGGCCACAGTAGAGATGCTTTGGCCTCTCCTCAAGACGATCTGGGAAGAGGAGCAATGCCAGCAGACTGGAAGGAGGGATACCTTATTAAGATTCCTAGGAAAGGCGACCTTAGCAACTGCGCGAACTACAGAGGAATCACACTGCTGTCAGTGCCAGGAAAGGTTTTCAACAGAATCATTTTGAACAGGTCAAAGGATCCCGTTGATGCTCAACTCCGCGACCAGCAGGCTGGTTTTCGCAAGGATCGATCTTGCACAGACCAATCGCAACGTTTTGCATCATTATTGAGCAATCAAACGAGTGGAACTCATCCCTGTATGTCAAATTTATCGACTACGAGAAAGCCTTTGACAGCGTAGACCGAGACACCCTGTGAAAGCTTCTCCGACATTACGGTGTGCCGGCCAAGATCACCACTATCATCAGAAACTCATATGAGGCTCTGACCTGTAGAGTCGTCCATGGAGGGCAGCTCACGAATGCTTTCGAAGTGAGGACTGATGTCAGACAAGGTTGCCTGCTTTCACCATTTTTATTTCTACTGGCAATCGACCGGATCATGAAGACCTCAACAGCTCAGAGAAGACATGGGATCCAGTGGACACCCTGGACGCAGCTTGACGATTTGGACTTCGCCGACGACCTGGCACTAATTTCACATACTCAACATCGGATGCAAGAGAAGACAAGCAACGTAGCAGCCTCATCAGCACAAGTAGGGCTCAACATCCATAAAGGCAAGAGCAAGATTCTCAAAGCCAATACTGTCAGCACCAACTCGATTATACTGGACAGCGAAATGCTAGAGGAAGTAGAAGCCTTTACCTACCTGGGCAGTGTCATCGACAAGCAGGGGGGCACAGACGCCGACATCAGAGCAAGGATCGGAAAGGCCAGGGTAGCGTTCGTACAGCTACGGAACATCTGGAGCTCCAAGGAACTGTCAGTCAACACCAAAGTCAGGCTCTTCAACACCAACATCAAAGCAGTTCTATTGTACGGAGCAGAAACCTAGAGTACTACGGCTGCCACCACCAAAAAAGTGGAGGTGTTCATCAACAACTGCCTGCGCAAGATTCTCCGCATCCGATGGCCAGACACCATCAACAACAACGAGCTCTGGGAGAGAACAAACCAGCTGCCCGCAGAACAGGACATCAAGAAACGACGTTGGGGCTGGATTGGACATAAGCTGCGGATACCTGCAAGCAACATCACCAGACAAGCCCTAACATGGAATCCCCAAGGAAAATGGAAAGATGTCGGCCAAGGAACACCTGGCGCAGGGACCTGTAAGCAGACATCATGAACGTGGGGATGACTTGGAACCAGCTGGAGAAAAGAGCCCAGGACAGAGATGCCTTGAGGTCCTCGGTTGGCGGCCTGTACCCCAGGAGGGGTAATAGGCGATGATGATGATGATGAGTGCTTGTCTATTTGTGTTTGTTTTCCTGTCTCTCTGTCTCAATCCTCCTCTCTCTCTCTCTCTCTCTCTCTCTCTCTCTCTCTGACTGAACTGAGTTCACTGATCCAGGCAAGACGTGTTTTCAAGTCGGCTCTGAATTTAATTGTCAGTATTGCTAATTAATCGTCTTCTTTCCCCCCGATCATTAGAATTTTTAGAATAAATAACAGCAGAGTAGCCATGCCAGCATGCCCTCTAAATTTCAGGAGCGTCTGCGGAGGTTCTGTGCCCGTTTTTCAAAATTGTATGCGCAGATGAGCACAACAGTGTAGACTGCTGTGTTTGAAGACAGTGAAAATTCATAGTATGCGCCTGTCCTTCGCCCTGATCTTTCTGATCGCTACTCTGCTTCAAAGGTCTGGCGATGCTGAGTTAAACCCAGGACCTGATCAAGATTCAAAGAAGACGGAAACAGTAACTATGCGCCAAACGCGATTCCAGTCAGCAAGTGGTAACCTGTCTGTGGACGGCAGAACAGGTTCAACCCATAGGACGGGGTCCGATCGGGAACCCTCCATCCATGACGTTCTGCAGTCTCTTACAGGTATGGACCAGAGTTTGTCACGACGGCTGGATACCCTGAATACTCACTTCAACGATCTTCATGACGCGGTATCCGGTCTTAGGGAAGAAGTGACAAAACAACGCGAGGAAATTGAAGCTTAATCGTGAGCTGTCTGACAGAGTTGAACAGGGGGAAAAACAACCTGACGATCAAGAAGGAAGGTCAAAAGAAACAATCTGATTTTCTCTGGCCTTAAAAAGCAGAAGTTGAAGGAAACCTGGGACGATTGTGAAAGCCTGGTACAAAATGTAATCAAAGACTAGTTGAGGATTACGGATGACGTTTCTTTGGACAGAGCTCACCGACTGGGGAAAAGTGACAACGCTCCTATTGTGGCGAGATTTACCAACTTCAAGGACAAAGAACGTGTACTAAAAGCCGAAAGACAATTAAGATATCTGGATGAAGAAAACACAATCTTCATCGCCGTGAGGTACGGAAGAAGCTGGTGCGGTTCTACAAGAGGGCCAAGGAAGACAAACTGAAGAAGGCCAGCATGGTTTTCGACCACCTCCTGATCGAAGGCATAAGAGACTCAAAGTGATGTGTCGGCCAACAGAAGGCTGATAAACTTCCGACAAAAACTTTACATAATTATGAGACTAACAAGTCTACTACCCAGGAGAAAGCTGTGACGAACGTTGTTCTTTCTTGGATGGATCCAGTGGACGAGTATGCTGTGGTGAAGCAGCGTGTGTGGGATTGTGTCAATTAGGGGAGGGCCGAGATCCCGTGGGGTCTGGGCAGGAGGGGTTTGGTTCTGTGCGCACACACTGTGACAGAACTTGTGTTGGTGTTGATTCTGTGCATCACTTGGATAACGGAGAAGAGGTATGTTTAACACAGATTAATAATTTCACTTTTGTAACGCGGAATGTAGACGGTCTTGTGTTAAAACTGAATGCAACAGACTTTATTCATTACATTTCTAATTTTCACTTTGTAACGTTAGTAGAAACCTTTGCATTTAAATTTCCAAATCACACAGCATTTTGCAGTCCTGCCCAAAAGTTTTCAAAACAAGGTCGACGATCAGGTGGTGTTCTTGTATTAATTAAAACTACACTAATTCCATTTGTTCATCAAGTAAAATGTAAGTATGATAATATGTTGTGTTTTATCAATGACAAAGAATGTCTCGGACTAAACAAAAATATATTATATATGTGTAATTATGTGCCACCAAGTGGAAGTCCGTTCTATCAAGTTAACGATGTTGATAGGGTATAAATCTGGTGAAAGAATGTTTGACGGACATGATGATAGATAAGAATATGCATGTTATGGTATGTGGGGATTTGAACGCAAGGACTTCTGACATGTCTTATGAAATTAATAGTTGTTGTCTGCCTTTTCACATCGTTTCAAAAAATGATGTCAATATCATGAAAAGGAAGTCAAAAGACAAACAAGAGAATATGCTTGGTAAAATGTTACTAAACATGTGTTCTACCTTAGGACTCTGCACCCTTAATGGCGCTTGTAACGGCGACCTCCAGAGTCGCTATACATATGTATCCGATTTTGGGTGTAGTGTTATTGACTATTTTATTTTATCATAAGAATTATATCATGCACTCTTGCCAACATGTACAGTTTTTGTTGCTGACAGAATTGAATCAAGTCATATGCCTGTTGAATTCTCGCTGTGTAGGGTAACAAATGGAAATGATTTTGATAATGAGATATTAAATGAAAATAACAGTTACATTAAAAGATTGATTTGGAATCCACAGAAGAATGACATCTTTCCTAGATTTCTCGAGTCAGAAATAATAATAGAAAAGATTGATTTGGCAACTAGACTTGTTGAAGTTGATGTAAATACGGCACTGAAAGAATTTAATGGTTGCATGATGGATCGCTGCTTCGGTATAAATAATCAGAAAAACAGTTGGCTTAATAATGAATGCTTTGTTGAAAGACAACATGTAAGAAAAACCTTTAGAATCTTTCGCAAAACATGTCTAAGGGCAGCCAATGATGAACAAATAAAAAAGCTGAAATTAGATAATCTGCATAATTACCGTAAGACTCGAAGAGAATATAAGAATTTACTTAGGCGGAAAAAGAAACAAAATAAAACTAGAATCTTTTGATAATCAAGAATAATTTAGGAAGAAGGTGAACCAACTTGCACCGAAACCTACGTAGTCATCGAACAATAAATCTACAGATAAATGGTTTAACCATTTTCGTGATCTTTTGGAGATCGAGGATTGTACTGACGATATTGGTGCAGAAAGTAATCAAATGACTCTGGAATACACAGAAGATGATTATTACGTATTAAATGCACCCTTCTCTAATCAAGAAGTATTAACCGCCATTAAAAATCTGAAACGTGGAAAATCTCCCGGGCCTGACGGTATGATTGGAGAAATTTTTAAGCGCGCATCAGATGTCGTCATAAACGTTTTTGAAAAAATTGTTTAACGAAATATTTGATCAAGGTACTTATCCAGAAAACTGGTCAGAATCTTTAATACAGCCATTACATAAAAAGGGTAGTTTAGACAATCCCAACAATTATAGAGGTATCTCGCTTACAGACATCAGCGGAAAACTTTATAGCCATATCATAAATCATAAATTACAAGTTTGGATTGATATACATAATATCATAGATGAACATCAAGCTGGTTTTAGAAAAGACTACTCAACAAAAAAATCATGTCTTTACACTTTTTGCCGTTATTCAAAAACAACTGTCTCGAAATCGCAATTTATATGTCACTTTCATTGACTTCGAGAAAGCATTCGATTCTATTTCAAGGAAATTGTTATGGCCAATCCTACAGAAAAACGGAATGGCCTATCCTACAGAAAAACGGAATTCGAGGTAAATTATTTGATTGTGTGAAAAGCATGTACACTAACTTAAAGACGCGGGTTAGAAATGGTTCAACTCTGACAGATTACATAAACTGCCTGCATGGTGTAAAGCAAGGAGATGTTTGCAGTCCTTCTTATTTTCATTGTTTATAAATGAATTAGCAGCTGACATAATTAACGACGGAAGGTATGGGGCTCTACTAACACCTACTCTTATCGAACTTTTTATTTTGTTATTTGCAGATGATATTATATTAATATCTGAAACGCAAGTAGGGTTGCAAAATCAGCTGAATAATTTGTATGAATCAACAACTAAATTGAAATTAAAAGTTAATATGAACAAAAGTAATATAATTGTTTTTCGTAAAGGCGGTTTTCTTGCAGCGCACGAACACTGGCATTTGGGCGGTTCTGAAATGAAAGCAGTCAACACATACAAATATTTAGGACTATATTTTTCTACAAAACTGAGTCTCTCATCCTCCTGTGGTGACCTAGCTGCACGGGGTAAAAAGGCGGTTATTGGTATATTGACATTATTATATAATTATGATATTCAGTTTATTGAAATTTTGTGTAAACTCTTTGATGCTAGAGTGCAGCCAGTACCTCCATATGGATAAGAAATTTGGGGTATAAAAGTATAAAATACATAGAAAAATTACGCATTTAAACGCTTTCTATGTGTCACAGAAAGAACTGCTAATGCGATGATTTATGGAGATACTGGTAGATTCCCATTTTATGTAAATGCATACACTATATCAATTAAATACTGGATCAAACTGACACGGATGAATGTAAATCGCCTCCCCTACAAAGCTTACCTGATGCTACTTAATTTGGATGAGAAAGCTAAAAAGAACTGGGTAACCAACATTCGATTAGCTTTATTTCAATTTGGATTTGGATATGTGAGGGAAAATCAAGGTGTAGAATCAGTTGACCATTTCATAAATTGTTTTAGACAAAGACTGATAGATTGTTACTGGCAGGATTGGGACAGTCGCATTTGTTCAAGTGAGAGATTTATAATGTACAGATCATTCAAAACGAACCATACCCAGGAACTGTACTTTGCAATTGACACAAACAGACTTGTAAAGCAAGCGCTTGTCAAATTCAGGTTTGGAGTGAGTAATGTTAAATCGCACTCATTTCGATACAAAGATGTTAGAGATGTAGAATTAATTTGTCCTATGTGTAATAATAACCAAGAAGATGAAATCCATTTTAGTTTGTGCTGCCCGCTCCTCAGTGACCTTCGACGTGATCTCATACCACTCAAATACTATAGAGAGCCAAATGGTTTTAGATAAACATTGTTCATGTCTTCAAAGAATCCAAAAAATAGTAAAACAGTTTGCGATATTTCTTTACCTAGCTTTTAAACGTAGAGATGCAACTGTGAACGAGTAGACATGCTGGAATGAACATGACACGATAAAATGATGGTAGGATACCCGAAGTGTAATTTATAACTTTGTACGTCCTTGATTCTGAGTTGGTTTATGTCGTTTGGCTCTTTTGCACTGTAATAGTGTACGATTGTTTTTCTATTTTCTTCTTTAAATGTCTTTGACTAATTCATATCACTGTTCGGCCATTTGTTCAGGCCTAGATGCTAAACGAATGAACCATTTATATCTTATGTCTTATGTCTTCTCTCTCTCTCTCTCTCTCTCTCTCTCTCCTCTCTCTCTCTCTCTCTCTCTCTCTCTCTCCCTCCCTCTCAGTACAAGTTAAACTAATCCAAAGCTGTATTGTTGTTGTCGTTGTTGTTGTTGTTGATGATGTTGATGTTGTTGTTGTTTTTAATTTAGATACTCTCTGATAGTGCTTGTATATTTTTGTTTGTTTTCCTGTCTCTCTGTCTCAACCCCCCCCCCTCTCTCTCTGTCTCTGTCTCTCTCTGTCTCTGTCTCTGTCTGTCTCTTCTCTCTCTCTCTCTCTCTCTCTCTCTCTCTCTGCTGAAGGTGCTCTCCCATGAAATGTAATAAAAGCATTGCTAATGTTCAGCTTGGTAGTCAAGATCATCCCTAATATTTGTAAGAGTTCCTCATTCCCATAAGAACCATCTTTCTCTAACGCGCAAATAGCCGTCTTTTCTAAAACCATTGCATTTCGTGTTTTTTTTTTTCTAGATTGACTATTAACTGCGAGTGATCTACTCCTCTCTGTAGACTATCACTTTGATTTTGAAGCCCCGTAACAGAATAAGAAAACAAAATACTATCATTGACAAACAACAAAAGGAATATTGCAATTGCACCAGGAATTGACCGAATACCATGTTTACAAATATTAGATACATCAACAGCCAATTCATTGATGAATAACGAGAATAAGAGGGGGCTAGGTAGATATCCCTGTTTTACACCCCTTGGACATACGAAATACAATAACAACACTTATCCCGTACACAAGCAAACAAAGAGAGAGAGAGAGAGAGAGAGAGAGAGAGAGAGAGAGAGAGAGAGAGAGAGAGAAGAATGATTCACTGTTTAGACATTTGGCCTGTTGCGAAGGGGAATCGGGGATCGGATTTTTTTACATGAACTTCATAGGAACTGAGTCAGACACACCATATGAATATAAGCACTGAGGAACATTGGTAGCCCATGTATTCTCACCATAACAACTCAAATTTTGCAACATCGTTTAAGTTTTAAATGGTGTCATTTTCCCCTCTACTCTGGTCATTTTCAGCAAATCATTAATACATTTCAAAATTTGATTAACACGAATCAGATACCATTCAATTTTACCTAGTACTAAATCATTTGGTGTTCAATTGTTTGCATTAAAATCTTTTCTGAGCATACAAATGAATGTTATATTTTACAAGACCTTGCTCGAAAGCCAAAAATCCCACGGCGTATTGTAAGACTGGGTGCACCTACGTATCAAATAACTTCACAAAAAAGAAAATGCGGTTCTTCTTCAATTTATACAACATGAGGTATAGCTGTGGCTCCTCTCCTTGCTCTTCTTGTTATATCTTGACCCCCAAAGTAAATCATATTCTGGTAATGAAGTAACATCTAAGATACCTATATGAATTGACTGCAACGATGTAATCACCTCTATAGATCTATTGAAGAGAGAGAGAGAGAGAGAGAGAGAGAGAGAGAGAGAGACAGAGAAGAGAGACAGAGAGAAGAGAGAAAAGAGAGAGAGAGAGACACCACACACACACACACACACACACACACACACACACACACGCGTGCGCGCGCACGCGCGCGCGCGCATTAATTTTCTAATTTATAAAAGGCCGAAGCTTTTGTTGACATATTCGCCAAAAATAGCAGCAAAGACAGTTTATCAACAGAAAATAGACTGCACAGAGAGCAAGAAGAAGGAAGGTGCACCTACAACGATCCAGACCCTGTAACAAACCGCTACCTGAATGCTCCCATAACAGTTCAAGAAGTAGAATGTCTTCCTGATCTGGGAACAAAAAACAAAACAAACAAACAAACAAACCACCCGACATCAGTGGGTTTAGATGGTATCTCTAATGAAATGTTGCGTCATGTCCTACCCAATGTAAAACGCTTTATCCCGGTATTTATTCAAAAATTCTGAGAAGATGGCAATTTGCCTTCATTATGGAAGCATTTTATCATAGTTCCTATACATAAACAAGGAAAACCTCGAATTAACATAAACAGCTACCGCCCAATTGCCCTAACTCGCATACGTGCAAATTAATGGAAAGGATTGTCCTAAACAGATTACTTTTTTGTAATAAACATCAAATTATCCCTATAAATCAAGCTGGTTTTCAGAAAGACAGATCAGCAACAGAACATCTAGTGAAACTCACAACATATGTTTAACAAAAATTCGCAGGACGAAGAAAACATCTAGGCAACTTTCTTTGACATAAGGAAAGCGTACGAACAAGTATGGCAAAAACGACTTTTATATAAGCTGAAAACTATTGGAATAAATGAAACCATGTATGAGTATGTCAACGTTTTCCTTCAAAGTAGAATTATTCAAGCAAGAGTAGTGCATACATATTCCACCACTAGAACACTGGAAATGGGTCTTCCACAAGGACCAGTATTATCTCCAGTC
>CM065728.1:68836660-68846660 GCA_033310375.1 Conus canariensis | reverse complement strand
TGCCATGTGCTTGGTTTCTTTTTCTCTCATTGTGCCTTTGGAGGAGGGACCGTATTACCTGCATCTTCCGAGGCTCTTGGCTATTTTTTCTCTCACTGATGGAATGGCTTCACTAGCTGCAGTGAACATGTCTGCTCCAGTTTTTTTTAATTTGTTGTTGTTGTTGTGTGTTGTTGTTTTTGCTCATTTCGCAGGAAGCGACTTCCTTGGTTTGAAGCTCATTTTGAGCAACTAGCTTGACTAGCTGCTTCAGTATTTATATATTTTGTCTTGCTTGGTTGAAATGGCTGCTGCGCCTCCCATAAAGGTTTCCAGGCGGGGTATGTGCTATCCATTTCCAAGGTTGGCTGCACCTGTGCTACACATGGCGAATCGAAAGATGACCTCCACTGCCAATACAAACAGTAATGAAGAAGTTTTTTGATGTTCTTTAGGACATGATATACCTCGAGGGCTAGTTGTGTCACTTTGGTGTGGAACTGATCCATACGCATTAGCCAGATAGACCCACACCACGTCGAGGTTCCGTTTCTCTGCCCTACTTCTTTGGGTTGCGTTGCAAAGTTAAGTGGCATGAACACGAAAACTATATTCTACATGGCTAGATATTCCCTGGATGCCTCCCTCCTGAACTGGCAAATATAAGTTTTCATTTTCTGTGTGGCGTCTGATCACCCAGACCGCCGTGACAGAGAAGACGTTTACCCTCAACGCTCAGGAGTGATAATGGTCTGAATGGGATGGTGTCACTTGAGTTTTGCTCTCTTGGATTGTACATTCTACCAGCTACCATCCATTGGTAGCTGATCTTCATATTCCTCCATGCTTATTTTATCACGTTGTGGAGCCAGTGTAGGAGATTTGAACATTTCGTAAATAGTAGATTCTTTAGGTTCAGGCAAAAAGTTGGTTCTAGCTTTCTTTTCCACTTTGCTTACCTCGTCCAATGTTGTGCGTGTCACTGAACTTCTTGTCTGTCACTGCAGGCTGCCCCATCCCCTGGATTTCAAGTGGCGCTCTTAGGGAATATGCCTTTCTGAGTCGCTGGTCAAGAGTTTCTTTGTCCACTGAGTGTCCGTGGTTTTGGCTGCTCGAACAATGTCCGAGTGAAAGGGGTCTTTGAAAAAGAAATCTGCGTTTCCTTCTTTTTTCGCTTCCTCTCTTTCTTGCTGAATTCGCTCTGTTGATGGCACTGTGTGGTGCTTTCGGGTCTTCCCCAGGCCTCTCTAGCCCTTTCACCTCGGCTCATGAGGCAACCTTCATTTGTTTCTTGAGACTCCTTTTCTCTTTTCTACCTTACACATTTCTCTGGCGGTGTTTTGCCTAGGTGTCTTCACTTTTGGTTGCTTTACTCCATAGGCGTCCTAACACGTTCTGCGTAGAATGTTTCCAAATGTGGCGGGTTTGTGCTCCCGTGTGTTCTTTCCTATCGGCGTGTCCAGTCTGTTGGCATTTCATCAACAGCCCCCCCCCCCCTACCCACCCCCCTTATTTGCACTTTCAGATAGCAAGTTGACTTCTGGCGATTGGCAGTGAGAGCCTGTAAGGCTTCCTCGTCTGAATAATCAGTGTGGATGTCTTTGGTGTTACCGTTTTAAACCCTGACCTTGTTTTTCGATTTTTTTGCTTGCTGACTCAGTGCGCTGATGTTCATTTATTGAAGCCTTCATAGATCCTTTTGTTCTGCTGATTTCAATTCTGAAGTCAGTGGAGAATTCCCCTTACAGCCATTCTGGAATTCCAGTTGTTCGTTATACATGGTCTGGTTTTGATTTCCAGTAGGTGAACATCAGTGGATTCATGATGCTCTCCCCCCCTTTCGGTGAATCCTGAAACATGGACAGCTGGAGAAGGGAAAGGACGGAGCTACTCAACAGCACACACACACACACACACACACACACACACACACACACACACACACACACACACACATTTGGAGGACGAGTCTCTCTCTCTCTCTCTCCCCTCTCTCTCTCTCTCTCTCTCTCCTCTCTGTTTTCTCTCTCTCTCCTTACTCTCTCTCTCTCTTTCTCTTTCTCTTTTAGCGAGCGCTCACGCACCTTGTGTGTGTGTGTGTGTGTGTGTGTGTGTGTTGTGTGTGTGTGTGTGTGTGTGTGTGTGTTGTTAAGTACCGATTATTTATAAAGCATAATGTATGTACCTGTATACATACATACATGATGTGAAATTTCTAAAGAAAAGAAAACAAAAAAAAAACTTTCTTTAAGGGAAACGGTAATCCCTTTACTGTTCTTTCTCCCTTCAAAGAAGAGATGGCGGGTAGGGAAGGAAGGCAGAGGGAGGAGTTGGTGATGTGGTGGGGGAGACATGATCTATGGCTGCCGTTAAGACCCACAAAGACAATGCTGCCACATCATCTACATCGTGGACAGAGAGAGAGAGAGAGAGAGAGAGAGAGAGAGAGAGAGAGAGAGAGAGAGAGAGAGAGAGCAGGTCAACACTGTAAGCTTGGTGCACCTCAGTCCACAATCACAACTCTGGAGTCTGCATCATCGAGTACAATCCACATGGTACGGCTGGTCAGAGAGTTCTTCATCTATATGTGCGTAGAAATTTTGATGTCACATCTGGAATGTCTCTGAACAAGATACCTATAACACTTTACTGATGTCCGCTACAGGAAGATCGATTTGCAAGTAATTATTACCTATAAAAGAGAGGACAAATAGAAACATGTCAGGAGTTGGATGCCACAAGAACGATTAGTACTGATGTTATGTCTGCTGGACACACACACACACACACACCACACACACACACACACACACACACACACACACTTGCATTTACGGAGACAGAGTAGAATGCAACAGAATATTGTTTGACACTTTACACAGAACTGGATTTAGGTGTGGTTTTCGGCAATACGTATTTGCTGTGCTTCTGATGTCTGTTTTCATTGCCAAGAGGATAATGAGATAATGATAATGATGATGATGATGATGATGATGATGATGTTGATTATGACGACGACGACGACGTTGATGATGATGACGATGGTGAAAGTTGCAGTGATGCTATTGCTGATATACATGTTACCGATCACCTTACTGCCTACCCTCACATTTACTTCATGAGTCACTCTACTCTTTGTTTCCCTCAGGCTCTGCAAACTCTAGGCATGCCACTCAGACTGACCTACATCGTCGGCGTGGTGTCTGGACCCAGTTCCCTTCTCCTTCTCCCTCTCCTTGGCTGGCTCATTGACAGGGAACATAACTCCCAGCGCCGGAAGTTCGCCGCCCTAGTGTTTGCTGCCGCTCTGCAAATTTTGGGAATGGTGTGTCTACTTTCAGGGAACGCAATGCATTTGCGGCATCTATCGGATCACAATGCTACCACCACCATTGAGCATGCTTCATGTGGGAGTCGAAACAGTTCTGGTGTTCCAAACATGGACATGAACGTGTCAGCGAGTGAGTTTGGAGAGAAGGAGAGCTGGTTGAGTCCTGATGGAAGTGGTGATTTCTTTCCTGGAAACGGTTCGTCTGAAGTGCACGCGGGTGGCAGTTCAACTGTAAGTAATGAAATCTTAACTAGTAATTTGATATTGTTTGTGTGTTCTTGTCCTTTTCTTTATCATACAAGGACTGGTTTAATGGAAAGGCACAGAAATTCCTGTTCCTTTTAATGTACCGAGAATTCATTGTGATCTGAAACTTTTAGTTTATGGACAATAATAATGTGTAACCAGTGTAACATAGTTTCTTAAGTGTCGTGCTCAGTGTAACATAGTTTCTTAAGTGTCGTGCTCACGTTTTTTTTTTTGCAAGAGTACTGGTTCCTTTTGTGAACGTATTGTCATTGTGCTCTGTCAAAAGCTGAAAAATAAGGAGAAACAAAAGCAATGCATAAGGTTTGTCGATGTATAGAAATGAGTGGGCTTCAGTTGGTGCAATCCACTGAGCACATTTCTTTTCTGTAATTGTTTTCAGGGCTTACCACTCGTTGCTTTCACAGGCAAATGAAATTAAAAAATAAGGAACAAATGGCATTGCTTTTTTCTGTTCTTCCATTTTACTACTTTTTTCATGTTCTCCTTGTCAATTCATTCCATAGGCTGTCATAAATAAATACGTGGTACAAAAATGAAAGAAAAGGAAGCCAAACAACACCAACATATAAAAAAACAAACAAACAAAAGAACGTATAACCTTACCGGCACTTACATACATTCCTCACAGCAAGATGGGTCATATATGCCCAGATCACGTAGCTTAGACAGTCATGAACAGGTGTGCAATACAAGACACATTTTTCTCTGTCTGTGTCTCTCTCCCACACGCACACTCTCTCTCTCTCGTGTAGACAGTTTCTCTTTTTACGTTTGGGGTCTTGAGCAAATAAAGAAGCCTAATGATGAGACTGGTGGCAGGTGGAGAAATACAATGGCAAAGGAGGGAGTGGGAGAAGGGGAGAAACCGAGAGGCTGGTGGTAAGGGGGCGGGAAAGGAGCTGGAGTGGGGTACGTGGGGAGTGCTTGTTTTCATGAACAGAGATGGATAGTTCCATTTCCCGTCGCCTAGACACCTGTTTCGGACCTTTGACACGCGCTGTTACTAGAAGTTCTTGCCACGCATACTGAAGAGATCAAGACTGTTACTGTGAACCAGAAGCACACAATGTCAAACACTTAAGTTCAGTTTTGGATATTGTTAAGAGGGAATTTCTCAAAGGGGAAAAAAGTGGTTTGCCTTCATGCACACACACACACACACACACACACACACACACACACACACACACACACACACACACACACGCACGCACGCACGCACGCACGCACGCACGCACGCGCACACACACACACACACACAAATGTACAGCACAAAAGAAAGACTATCATTGGTTCTTCTTTCTTTGAAGTGATCAGCTGCATTGATGTTTTCACATTAAAGCTGTTTCAGACACAGGTACCTGTTAAAAACTGCCCAACTTGAAAAAAGTGTTGGGCATAAACTTGTATGTTGAAAGCTCTTCTGTCTTCAGGTGCCGTTCAAAGCTGGTCTGGGGCTGCTCGGCTTCGCTCTCATGGAAATAGGATTCGATTGTTCCAACGGTTTCATAAAGGCCTTCATAGTGAGCTGCAGTCCACGCATACAGCAGACGTCCTTGATCTTGATGGGGGTCATCATGGGGTCAGTGGGGGGAGTGACCAACGCTGCGCTTGGAGTAGTGGACTTTACCCCGCTTCTGGGACTGACTTTTGTTGAAGGGTTAGTGTGTGTGTGTGTGTGTGTGTTGTGTGTGTGTGTGTGTGTGTACTTCCCCCTTCTCATCTCTCTCTCTCTCTCTCTCTCTCTCTCTCTCTCTCTCTCTCTTTCTTTCTCTCTCTCTCTCTCTCTCTCTCTCTCTCTCTCTCTCTCTCTCTCCCCTAATGTGTGTGTGTGTGTGTGTGTGTGTGTGTGTGTGTGCGTGTGTTGTTGTGTGGCGGATGTATATGTGTGTGCGTGCAGCGCGCGCGCACGTGTGTGTGTGTGTGGCATGTGTATGCTGTATGTGTGCGTACGTATATGTTTGTGCGTGCGTGTGCGTGCAGCGCGCTCACGCGCGCGCGCGCACGTGTGTGTGTGTGTGTGGTGTGTGTGTGTGTGTGTGTTGTGTGTGCGCGCGCGCGCGCTCGCGCGCGTGCGTGCGTGTGTGTGTGTGTGTGTGTGTGTGTGTGTGTGTGTGTGTGTGTGATTCAAGACTAAAGTATATACTATGTTGTGGTGAGGATATCCATTTGAAAATGTTAGGTTGCAGAAGACGCTCGTCGTCGATGCAGATAATCTCAGACTTAATTAGATGCAATTAAATTAAGAGTTCATATGAGTCAACTAACAAAGTAACTTCATGCTTTTACAATCTACGCTCCCATGAACTCGCAACGGCAACACATTTACAGTTCAAACGTCTGTAATCTTGAATCAACGCTAACACTAACCTGGCAGAGCGATTCGTTTGTTCAATGCAGCACCAAGCTCACCATCCAGACCAGTGTTCAAGGTCTGCTCATCATCATGATCATCATCGTTGGACTTCTCTTCACCTTCTGCACAGGCCGAAAACAGCTGCGTGACCTTCAGAAAGACAACCCTGGAATAAACCCCGGGCAATTGTCGGGAAGTAGAAACGAAACCAGCTCTATAGGATCCCCAAAACATGGCACTGTTTGTGACGACAGCATGCAGATTGAAAACTCCCTGGAGGAAGCAACCCAGAACTGGCATTCTATCTTATGAAGGAAGCGGCATCCCTGTGGATCCCACCGTGACAGTAACAGATTGGAACACACCCGCTTTGACTGAGAGTGTTCCTCTTCTAGACAAAGACAGGACTGAGAAGAGAATGTAAAACTCGTGATAACTGGTTACGGTTCAGCGGAAGCTACAGCCGAGAGACATGAGAGTCATCAATGGGTCAAACATCTGTTGAAGTTCGCGAAATATTGCGCTCAGATAGGACGGAGCGAGGTTGGCTGTCTTGTTTGAGGAACCCGAAGACCAGAATTCTATTTGTGTGCATCTCCACTTTCTTTTCCGCTGGTTGTGGGATCTTGTACGCGTACGCCATCTCTGACTTTGTGGGCAAAGCTGTGTATGGGGGAGATCCTGAAGCAGAGCCTGGGTCCCACTGTTTGTACAGGTAGTTGGACATATATTGTCTGTGTCATGTGTCTGTCTGTCTGTCTGTCTGTCTGTCTGTCTGTCTGTCTTCTCTCTCTCTCTCTCTCTCTCTCTCTCTCTCTCTCTCTCTCTCTCTCTCTCTCTTTAGATTATTTGACCTCAGCTGACTGAAAGAAAGCAATGGATGATGCAATGAACGATATTTAGGTCAGCTCCGAGTCAGCACTGAGTCAGTTTGTTTCACTACTGTTAAAAGCGGGTCAGTGCATGCGCCGCACGATTTCTGTTGGAGGCCGTGCACAGGGCACAAACAGGTGGTATGACCTGGATTGTAGGAAAATGAAGCGACAGGTATGCCGTTCTTTGAAGCAGTACACGTAGACTGGAAAAGAACAGGATGAAAAAGTTTTCCCATCTGAACGAATTTTTGTCAATCTAAACTAGATGAAGGAAAGAAAAATCTATTATCAGTCGATTTGTAATTCATTAGTGCAAAATAAAGACTACAGCTCAAGTTAAACGAGCAACACCACAAATAAAAAAAAAACGCCCATATCGACATACAACGATGGAAAGATCATTTTTCTAAGGTTTTAGGACAACGTACAGAAATGTTAAGTGAAGATAACATGTTCACAGAAGCTGAAGAGCAAAATAACCCAATCGTTATTGCTGAATTCGATGAAGAAATAAGGAAGTCATCTTTTGTATGTAGTGAGTGCAATAAAATCAATGTGCTACTGGGTCAAATTGCAAAAGCTGTCACTGGCTAGACTACCAAAACAAGCATATGAAATGGAAAAATCAAAATAATTTCATTATACAAGAAATCACAGTGTACAAACAACTTGGGTATCTTCAATAAAACATTGTTTGGATACTTTATGGCTTTTCTCTTGTTTCATTAAATGGTGGAGTGAATTAGGAGAAACTGTTTTTACGTGAACTTAAACAACGCATGATTGACCGTTATAGGCAAAATTGGGATAGTAAAATACTGAATAGTGACAGATATTCAACATATCGTTCCTTCAAATCTTTGTGGCAGTCTGAGAAATATTTAGCTGATATTGCAGTTTCTGAATTTCGCAATGTGTTCGTGTTATTTCGACTTGGTATTAGTGATTTGAATGTCCATCAAATATATACACTAAACTAAAAAACAACTGTCCATTCAGTCACCAAATCGAGGACGAACTACATTTTTTGATTGTTTGTCCATCCATAAAGATTTAAGCGATAAATACATTTTGCCTAATACTAGAATGTTCATCAAGTATAATTGCTTCTTTTACTGTAAAATGAAAAGAGAATTGTAACTCGCTCTGGAGATATGTTCATTTTCAAAGCACTAAAACGAAGAGAAGAACTGCTATGAGTTAGCACACAAATGCCAGAGTAATTTCAGGAAGAACATATTGTTATGCAATTTTTTTTCACAAATTCAGTATAGCGCCGAGCGCGTGTGTTCTACTTTTGTTTTTTAACCTCATTGCACATAGGTCGGTGGCCTTTGCAATCAAATTGAGTTTTGAGTTTGAGTCTCTCTCTCTCTCTCTCTCTCTCTCTCTCTCTCTCTCTCTCTCTCTCTCTCTCTCTCTCTGTTTGTGTGTGTCTGTCAGTCTGTCTGTATGTCTCTGTCTGTCTGTCTGCCTTCTCTCTCTCTCTCTCTCTCTCTCTCTCTCTCTCTCTCTCTCTCTCTCGCTTTCTCTCTCTCTCTCTTTCTCTCTCTCTCTCTCTCTCTCTCTCTCTCTCTCTGTCTCATTCTCTCTCTTTCTTCTCTCTTTTAACGAAACCACTCTGCTTTAGGAGAATATTTTATTAACGAACATGTAAATCTATGTTCAGGAGGCGAAGAATAGCTTTTAAGGGGAAAAAACTAAAGAAGATTATCAGAGGAACTAACCTTTCGTCCCATGCTACCTTATCATATGTCTGACATTGACAATCCCGAGATTGTCTCCATGGCTGTCTAGACTGAGTCAACAGTCAGACAGTCCATTGTTGTTTTTGTATTTTATCAATGTACTCATGGGTTTCTTGTGCCAGGCTAACACGATTGCTGGAATCTGTTTTTTTTTCAGCTACCAGGAGGGAATGCATGTGGCATCCAGGGCTCTGCTGGTCTATTTCGTCGCCTATCTCGTCTTCAGCTTTCTTCAGTCTAAAGTCCTGGTTTTTCTGGGTATGCACAGAAAGGGTGCCGTGACTTTGACGAAAAATGTGTCTTTTTGTAAAAAAAAAAAAAAAGGAAAGCTTCTAATTCTGTTAGGAGAGCACCATGTCTGCAACTATCCGGTATAAGAAATTAATGTAATGCATACACATTTGCTTATATTATATTTTTGATTCGCTATCCACGTGACACAAGAAGTCTGGAACTATTGAAGTAAAACTAGAGCGAGTCAAAATATGCCAACCCTTCACTGAAAGCTGTTTTGTATTCACCTCCGCGTTCAGAGGCTAAATAGGAAGATCTTCGGTCGTTCTATGTTACCATGACAACAACATGTACGATCGGACTTCAAATTGGCAGTTAACCTGCTAACGTTTTCCGGAAACGAATGCAATCAGTCACAATCAAAAACATCAGCATGATGTGTTCGTGCTGGCCACTGACCACTCAGCATACATGAGAATGTTAACTCAGAAGATGAAAGGTACCGTTTGCAAAATATTGCTAAGATTTCGACTCTTGACTGAGTTGGGATCAAAGACCATATGTTTCTGATGCTGTGATAAACAGTAAAATGGACTGATAATGTGACTCATCTTCTCTAATTGCAGCATCATTACACAATGGACATCATTCGGCAATAGCTGCATCATTTAGATACCATCTTTCGTCAGCATTTAATCATAGTGTTCTATTTCTGAATCTTGCAAGAATGCCTCTTTGCCACCGATCAGATACTAAATATGCATATTTTTCGTTGCCTCCAAGTTACTTTTGAATGACAGAAACCAAGAATATGCATCATGTTCTTTTAGTTGGCCATGCCAGTTTATGCGAGGAAATTAATCTATCTTTGAATTCAGGCGTAAGGACAGCTTTGTTTCCAACTCCTTAGCTCAACCACACTATTCCAAACCCATTGTCTAGTAACACTTTCTTTAACCAAGAGGCCCAGTTAATATATCTTAACTGGCATTGTTGCAGCATCATGTCATAGGCTTGTCTGCCCTTTACAGTATATTATTGGACGAAAGAATCGTCATGTTCAGAAACCATTTGTTTGCATATGTGTGCACTCTTTGTATGTTTAGATTTTCTTCCAAGTCCCAGTATTTTGACACCATACGTAAGAATCGTTTCAATGTGGGTTTAAATTTTTTTCCCCAAATATATGTGGATCAGTCGTATCTAA
>CM065728.1:68809160-68831660 GCA_033310375.1 Conus canariensis | reverse complement strand
TTCGTTTTCAATTTCATTACAAAATGGACAGTGTTTGGGTTGTTCGTTATATCTGTTACTAAATCTTAAATCGCATAATTCTGAACAAATTCTTGAAAAAGCATGCCGGAATTTACCAATTTTGATAATTGACAATTATTTTTTCTGTGTGCGATGTAGATTTGAATGATCTGAAAGAGAGAGAGAGAGAGAGAGAGAGAGAGAGAGAGATGGTGATGGCTGTCAACATCGTGTCACCCTCCCCTATCCCTCCATCCCCATAAAAAGACTGAATCAACAGTATACCATGCACAGTATACAGCAGAAACTTATTGTACTTGGAACTACAGACAGGTGCTCGCTTTTCTTAACAGCTTCAAACAGCCCAGTCAAAAGACTGAGCAAGCTGTGACAGATACAGACTGGGAAAATGACTTCGCTCCCTCTGTCTATCAATCACGCTGTCCACTGTTTGTCAGACATGTTAGATCTCAGAACAAAATACGTTATCATCAGCAGCAGCATCATCCACAATTTCCATCGTACAACCAGGAAAAAATCATATCTAAAACTCAACTGTGCCTTCATGCCTTATTCCTGTAGAAACTTTAACTTTTTTCTACTACTCTTCCTGTGATGAATTTGTGTCAAATTCTATGGGGTTGGCAAATTCCCAATGACTGACCCTAAAAGGCTGTAGCAGCAGTATTGTAGGTGACAAGTTTGCCCAGTATGAAAGTACGGCTACACATTGTTGCAGGATCACCAACGTGGTCCAGCAGTCGTGTCATCCTGTTTAATGGGAAGCCTTATAACAAGCAGGAATTGTTAGCTTCATGTGATTGACTGACTCTGGAACAGGATGTAACGGTGTATAGGGAGAAAATGGAGTGGGCGTACAAAGTGTGCAGGGTTGGTTTAATTAAGTCACAAGATGGGCATAGAAGGGAGACAGTGAACCAAAAAACAAACAAACCTGTGCAAAACTCCCCCTTTATGTTCTTCGTCCTTCTTTGCTTGTTGTTCTGTCCAGGCCTGTACCAGTACCAGCAGAAGCCCGGTGAGTCTGGTCATGTCCCTGGTGGCCGCCACTATACCTCTGGCCTACTGTGTGCTGTTCAGCTGGGCAGGCGCTTTAGAGGAGCTCACAGGAAACCCCTCTGCCCCACTGTGGCTGGGAACTGTCTGTGGAGTACTTGGAATGACTGCCTTTCTGTTTGTTGGCAAAGTGTAATGAGGGAAAAAATGCTTTTGTTGCAGCAGGAGTGTTATTGAACATTTAGAAAACATCTTAAAACGAAGGTTGTGAAGGTATGTTTTACCCTAGCATAGAGCGAGTGCATACAGATTGAAATGTTTAGAACCTGTGTGGAAACTTTGTTTGTTCACTGGAGAAATTAATCATGCTGGCAGGATAATCTACTAGGATTTTGAGTTTACACCTTGCTTATATATAAATGGTTCTCAATTCAGCAAGTGACTAGGATCCAATAGCAAACCTGAAGTACTTTTTACAAAGTAAAACAGCTGTTGGTCTTTGTGCACGCTGAAATCACTTTGGAAGAACAATACCACGATATAAACATTCACTGGAGAAGGATTTCCTCTCGTACCCCTTTCTCCTTTGAACGCAAGTTAGTTCGCCTAGAAAATCATGTGATCTTAACCCATTGCCTGCATCCATCCTGTTCCGCTGTATTGATGTTTTGCTCCCCATCATAACCCATGTCATAAATGCTTCCCTCTCGTCTGGCGTTTTCCCCCAAGAATACAAATCTACTGTTGTTCGTCCCCTTCTCAAAAAGCCTTCCCTGGATCCAAATTCACTCAAAAATTACAGACCTGTCTCGAATCTCCCGTTTCTTTCAAAGGTCCTCGAGAAAATCGTACTTGCTCAGCTCGCAGTTCATCGTACTCAAAATGAGTTGAATGACCCTCACCAGTCTGCTTACAGGGCTGGCCATAGCACAGAGACGCTCTCCTGAAAGTTGTAACGATCTCCTTCTTGCCCTTGATGATGACAAAGTCTCCGTTCTCTCTCTTTTAGATCTTTCCGCGGCATTTGACACCATGGATCATGCCATTCTCCTTTCTAGACTCCCAACTTCTTTTGGCATCCAGGGCACTGTTCTTGCGTGGGTTAGGTCCTATCTCAGTGATCGTTCTCAGAGAATTGTTGTCAATGGTCTTTCATCATCTCCTACATCTCTAACCTGTGGGGTACCGCAAGGTTCCATCCTTGGGCCGGTTCTGTTTGCTCTGTATTTCAGACCTGTGTTAGACATTATCGATCAGCACTCATTGCTGCATGAGCGTTTTGCTGATGACACTCATATGTACAAGTCAAGCACTGTATCTCAACTCAAGGACGTTGTCAGTGATGTTAAAAGCTGTTCACAAGATTTATAGAATTGGATGACTTTGAATAAGTTGCAGCTGAATGACGACAAAACGAAGTTCTTCTCCTTGCTCCTCCCAAACTCCAAGGTCATCCCTCCCTTCCTTCTTCCATCAGTATCGGAAGTTCTGATATTCAACTCTCATCCCAGGCTTGTAACCTCGGTGTGACTTTTGATTCCACCCTTTCTTTCAAGCACCACGTGTCTAATGTTTGTAAGGCAGCATATCTGGAAATACGTAAGATCAGTTCAATCAGACACTTCCTTTCCACTGAAGCCACAAAAACGCTGGTTTGTTCCCACGTTCTCTCAAGGCTGGACTACTGCAACAGTCTCTTGGCTGGCTAACCAAAATACCTACTCAATAAACTGCAGAAGGCTCAGAATAGCGCTGCCAGGCTTGTTTGCAAAGCGTCTAAACGTAAACATGTAACTCCTGTGTTGTAGTCCCTTCACTGGCTTCCAATTTAGAGGCGAATTGACTACAAGCTGGCTTCTATCTGTTTCTCTTCTGTTTCTGGTATTGAACCAAAATATCTTTCCGACATCCTCCACATCTACACCCCATCCTGTCAACTTCGTTCCTCTGCCGACAGTCGCCTCTTGCGCATTCCTTCTGTCAGAGCAAAATCTTTTGGTCAACGTTCTCTGTCCTTCCAAGGACCAGCTGTCTGGAATACACTTCCCATCAGTGTCAGACACCTACCTTCACCCTCTTCTTTCACATCTGCTGTCAAAACTAACTTCTTTCATCAGTCGTATCCCCCCCCCACCCCCCTCCCCCGAACTCCCCAATCCACCTTCCGGGTGTCTGAGTGGGTTTTTGCATGCACGCGTGAGTGTTGGTGGTTGTGTTGCTTGCACGTGCAGGCCGTGTTGATGTGAGTGTGTGTGTGTGCGGGTATCTGAGAGCGTGGGTGTGTGGTCATGCGTGAGCACGTGTACGCGCGCGCGCGCGCGCGCGCGCGTGTGTGTGTGTGTGTGTGTGTGTGTGTATGCAAGTATGTAAAGTGGAGTTTATAGATGTGTGTAGGTGTGTGTCCATGTGCGTGCGTGCGTGCGTGCGCGTGTGTGTGTGTGTGTGTGTGTGTGTGTGTGTGTGTGTGTGTGCGTGCGTGCGTGTGTGTGTGCGTGCGTGAGTGTGTGTGTGTGTGTGTGTGTGTGTGTGTGTGTGTGAAAAGTGTTTGTGGCTCCCTGAGCCACAGCCTGGAAAGAAGACGTGGTGTGTGGTGTGTGTGTGTGTGTGTGTGTGTGTTGAAAAGTGTTTGTGGCTCCCTGAGCCCACAGCCTGGAAAGAAGACTTTGTGTGTGTGTGTGTGTGTGTGTGTGTGTGTGTGTGTGTGTGTGTGTGTGTGTGAAAAGTGTTTGTGGCTCCCTGAGCCCACAGCCTGGAAAGAAGACTTTGTGTGTGTGTGTGTGTGTGTGTGTGTGTGTGTGTGTGTGTGTGTGTGTGTGTGTGTGAAAAGTGTTTGTGGCTCCCTGAGCCCACAGCCTGGAAAGAAGACTCTGTGTGTGTGTGGTGTGTGGTGTGTGTGTGGTGTGTGTGTGTGGTGTGTGTGAAAAGTGTTTGTGGCTCCCTGAGCCCACAGCCAGGAAAGAAGACTGTGTGTGTGTGTGTGTGTGTGTGTGTGTGTGTGTGTGTGTGTGTGTGTGTGTGTGAAGTGTGCTCCCTGAACCCACAGCCAGGAAAGAAGACCGTGTTATAGGTCTGTGAGGACCATGGAACTTCGTTCGCAAAATGGATATTAGTGTGGCGCTGCTTAGGGCCACACTATATATATATAAGAGAGAGAGTAGATAGATAATGATAGATAGATAGATAGAGAAGAGAGATGCATGTGTGTGTGTGTTGTGTGTGTGTGTGTGTGTGTGTGTTGTGTATGTGTGTGTGTGTGTTGTGTGTGTGTGTGTGTGTGTGTGTGTGTGTGTGTGTCCCTTTCGTAGGTCAACTTCCGTTCTGTGACATAGTCACCATCGTAATGTAATATCTTCTAAATCATCATCATATGCGCAATAAAGGTCTTTATTTCTATTCCATTTTGAAAAAAATTGACAGATGATTTATCATCTGAGGAAATAAAAGGCAAATTCCATCAGGATGTACAAAGGCAAAAGGCATATACTTCTAACCCGCAGTGTGGTGAAGGGTTTAAGGGAGGGGACTAAAGGGAGGGGTGGAGGTCTGAAAGAAAATCTTATCCATATTAATGATGCAGCATCGTCAGCCACTTGAAAAACTAGCATATCTGTTCACAGATACATCAAACCAAGTGAACAAGGATATTAGTTGTAGAGATCGACAAAGGTAATTAGACTTAAGCCATCATAGCTCTACAGTAGTTATATTTTAGCAACAGTCTGATCCTATCTACAGTAGCCTATTCTAGGTTTCCTCTTTTCTTTTCACTTAAAGTTAATCACCCAATGATGATTTCCTTCTGAACTGAAGCATCGCAAATAATGGCCAAATATAATAAAATGAACAAATCCATACACTAACAAAACCCTCCGCCAGAGTCTGAACAATCACGATCAATTGCAGCCTTTTCTGTCTGTCCTTGATTATTATTATTATCATTATTATTATTATTATTATCATTATTATATAATTATATCATCATCATTATTATTATCCATCATTATTATTGTTATCGTTTGTTGTTCTTGTAGTTGTTGTTGTTGTGACTCTTGTCTTTTGTTGTTATTTTCGGTTTTTGTTTTTGTTTTTTTTGTTCTTAATACTACAGTTATTATTGTCACAGGCACGATCGGCGCATCGGCCGCTTGTATAATGATGAAAGGGACTAGGATTACCTCCCTTATAGTTTGTTCGGTCAGTGAACTCTTTTCAGTTTCGAACAGACGAGCTCCGACCACTGCCGCTGTTAGACGCGCTGTCGCTTGCTGACGAGAGCATGATTATTTTTTAAACCCCCTCCAGGAAGGGATTATTTTATCGTGCTCTGGTGTTAGACCTTGACCGGGACGAGGATCCACCCTGGTGAGCGCTGCGGAATGTCTTTGAGCTGTTTTCCACTTCCACACCTGAGGGAGATTGATTCATTTGTTCACCTATAGTTGATGTGACATCCCTTGTATTTATAAGGAAAGTCCTTTTCCCCCTCATCCTCATGGTGCACTAAATGTGTCAACTCCTCCGTACCTGACTGGTCTGTTGTCACAAGGTGTGAGTGAGAGAGAGTGAAGTTGTTAGTTATACAAACAACATACACGCCTTCTGAACACACAAGGAAACGGACTACATATATTTCCACATGCACCTCTCACTTTCCCTTCCGTGACAATTATGATCGTCATCGTTGTTGTCGTTTTTGTTGATAGCGATGGTGGTGGTGATGATGACAAAAAAGCAGAAGAGCCACAAAACAAAGTGTGAAGTAACGCAGTTTTAATGCACGACACAAAACAGGACAAGAAATTTTCGGCAATATGCCTTCCTCAGCGACAAAAAAAATACAGACATAAACACGCACAATACTCCCCTTGTGAAGCCAAAGTGGTGAATGAAGTAGACAGAGGGACAGTGGGAGAGAGGGTGAGTAGAGTTCGAGGAATAGGGCACGAGGAAAGAGTGTAGAGTAAAGTGAGGAGGAGGAAAAGGAGAAAGAGAGAGAGAGAGAGAGGGGGGGGGGGAGAAAGGGAGGGGAGAAAAGGAGAAAGAGAAGAGAGAGAGAAGGTGGGGGGGGAATGAGAGAGAGAAGAGGAGGGGAAGGAGAAATGAGAGAGGAGGGGGAGGGTGTGAGGTGATGTAGTGGTTGGTTGGTTGCATATGAATGAAATGAACAAGAGAAAACACAATAAATAAAATACAATATTCTCAAAAAAGCATTTTAAATGACAAGGGGGGGGGGGGGGGGGGGGGCAGGAGAGAGAGAAGCGGGTCAGCCGCCTAAAGCACCCGACCCAAGTACTGACCCAAGGGTAGGTTGCCCTACCCAAGCACCAAGGGGTGAGAGGGAAAACGGGAGAACCCCGAGAAAAAACCCACTAGCCAGACGCAGCTAAGAGCTGCAAGGCTCCCCCCCTCCCCCCACACACACACAAAGCACTTGCCAGCGGGCACAACCACACACACACACACACACACACACACACACACACACACACACACACACACACACACACATACAAGCGCGCACGTGCGCATGAACAACCACGCACGCACACATACACACGCCAGTAAGCACACACACACACACAACCACAAAAAAAAAAAAAAAGGATGGGGCGGTGGGTGGGTGGGGGGGTTACAATGAGGAATAAATGGGTAAATGTACAAACAAGGCATACATTAAGACATTTGGGTATAGCATAGGGAGGTAGGTGGTGCTATGGTGGCGCAACAGAAAAAAAGGCAAAAATAAGAGCATTAAAGCAAAAGATAGATATGAGGTTATGATGAGAGGCGCTAACAACACTCCCAATGACAAAAAAAAAAATTAATATATACATATATATACACATATATATATAAATATATACATATATATATAATATATATATATATATACAGATAGATAAATAAAGGGAAAAAGAAGGGTGAGGAGGGAGGGGAAAAGGGGAGGGGGTGGGGGAAAGAAGGAGAGACATAAAGAGAAGAAAAGAAGGACCTAAAGCAAGGGTGGAGGTATGTGGGAGGGCGAGAGGGAGGAGGGTGGGGTGTGAGAGAGGAGAATAGTTGAGGTCAAAAGTAGAGAGAAAGGAAGTAAGAGGGAAAGTAAAGAGAAGGAACGAAAGGGGGAAGGAGCCCTTCAGAGGACGAAAGAAAAGGAACAAGGACGGAGGAGGAGAGGGAGCAGAAGGGAAAGGGGGAGGAGGGGGTAGGGAGGGGTAGAAGGGGGGTGAAAGGGGGAGGGGGGAAAAGGGAGGGGGGGGAGAAGGGGGCCAAGGAAGGTAGGAAGCAGAGGGATAGATACAAAAGTAAGTGAAAAGAACAATAAATGAATAAATAAAATAAAAAAAATAGAAAAAAAAAGAAAGACAGGAGACTGGGGAGCTAACCCTACTCAGAAACTACTGGCAAAAGATATAGGCTCTCAAACGATCAAGGAAGAACTGTTTTCATGCTTTGATGTAAAAGCCCTAGAAATGAAACAGTTCTTCCTTGATCGCCACTACCCCGAAGACATCATTGATCGTGCTCTCCAGAAAGTCCAGCTCATCGCCCGCCCACAAGCTCTGGAACCGAAACCCCAGGAATCAACCAGAGACAGACCTGTTGTCAGCCTGCTCTACCACCCTTCTGTCTACCAGGTGCGCAAAATTCTCCAAACCAACTGGAACATCCTTCAGTCTTGTGCCCACTCAGCTAGAATTTTTTCCCAGCCCCCCCCCCCCCCCCCCCCCCCCCCCAGTTGCCTACAAACGGGACAAGAATATCCGTGACATGCTTGTGCGTTCCAGTCTCCAGCCTCACAGACGTCAATCTTCTGTAGGCACAAGCCCGTGCAATCTGCCCAACTGCAAGACCTGCCCCTTCATCTGTACTGCCATTGAAGTGAAAGGACCCAGTTCACGCATGACTGTCTCCAAATTCTTCAACTGCCAAACCACTAACCTGATCTACATCATCCACTGCACCGTTTGCTCTAAACTTTACATCGGCGAGACCGGACGCACTTTGACTGTCAGATTCAAGGAACACCTCGCTGACATTAAATACAACAGGGACAAACCAGTAGCCAAGCACTTCAACCTCCCCAGCCATTCCGCACACAATGCAAGAGTGAAGGGCTTGTAGCTCATGAAAACCAGTGACTCTAGAGACAGGAAGGATATGGAGTCTCACCTGATTCAAAAACTGGGCACCTGAAATCCAGCTGGTATCAATGAAAAAGCTTAGCAATTCTGTGTACTTCTTTTTCCCGAGCCAAATCAGGTGGACAATGACTTATCATTCCCCTTTCCCCTTTAGTACTTACCTGTGCATGGTTGGTCTGCATCAGTGGCCTCTTCGTGACCGTAGAGCCTAGCGCCTACTGGAATGATCGTTTGAGAGCCTATATCTTTTGCCAGGAGTTTCTGAGTAGGGTTAGCTCCCCAGTCTCCTGTCTTTTTTTTTTTTTTTTCTATTTTCTTTTATTTTATTTATTCATTTATTTTTCTTTTCATTTACTTTTGTATCTATCCCTCTCCTTCCTACCTTCCTTGGCCCCCTTCTCCCCCCCCCCTCCCTTTTTTTCCCCCTCCCCCTTTCACCCCCCCCCCTTCTACCCCTCCCTACCCCCTCCTCCCCCTTTCCCTTCTGCTCCCTCTCCTCCTCCGTCCTTGTTCCTTTTCTGTCGTCCTCTGAAGGGCTCCTTCCCCCTTTCGTTCCTTCTCTTTACTTTCCCTCTTACTTCCTTTCTCTCTACTTTTGACCTCAACTATTCTCCTCTCTCACACCCCCACCCTCCTCCCTCTCGCCCTCCCACATACCTCCACCCTTGCTTTAGGTCCTTCTTTTCTTCTCTTTATGTCTCTCCTTCTTTCCCCCCGCCCCCTCCCCTTTCCCTTCCCTCCCCCCTCCTCTCTTTTTTCCCTTTATTTATCTATCTGTATATATATAATATGTATATATATATATAATATATATATGTATATATATATTATATATATATATATATATGTTGTATATATATGTATAGTTTTTTTTTTTGTTTTGTTTTTTTTGTCATTGGGAGTGTTGTTAGCGCTTCTCATCATGACCTCATATCTATCTTTTGCTTTAATGCTCTTATTTTTGCCTTTTTTTCTGTTGCGCCACCATAGCACCACCTACCTCCTATGCTATCCCAAATGTCTTAATGTATGCCTTGTTTGTACATTTACCCATTTATTCCCCATTGTAACCCACCCCCACCCCCACCCCCACCCACCCACCGCCCCATCCTTTTTTTTTTTTTTTTTTAGGTATATGTGTGGTTGTGTGTGTGTGCTTACTGGTGTGTGTATGTGTGCGTGCGTGGTTGTTCATGCGCACGTGCGCGCTTGTATTGTGTGTGTGTGGTGTGTGTGTGTGCGTGTGTGTGTGTGTGTGTGTGTGTGTGTGTGTGTGTGTGTGTGTTGTGTGTGTGTTGTGCCCGCTGGCAAGTGCTTTTTGTGTGTGTGTGGGGGGGGGGGGGGGGGAGCCTTGCAGCTCTTAGCTGCGTCTGGCTAGTGGGTTTTTTCTCGGGGTTCTCCCGTTTTCCCTCTCCACCCCTTGGTGCTTGGGTAGGGCAACCTACCCATGGGTCAGACTTGGGTCGGGTGCTTTAGGTGGCTGACCCGCTTCTCTCCCCCCCCCCCCTCCCCCTCCCCTTGTCATTTAAAATGCATTTTTGAGCATATTGTATTTTATTTATTGTGTTTTCTCTTGTTCATTTCATTCTTATGCAACACACCCACTACATACCATCACACCCTCCCCCTCCACTCATTCTCCTTCCCCTCCTCTTCTCTCTCTCATTCCCCACTCTTCCTCTACTTCCATTCTCTCTCTGTCTCTCTCCTCCCTTTCTCTCCCCCCCCCCCCCTCTCTCTCTCTCTCCTCTCCTCTCTCTTTCTCTCTCTCCTTTTCCTCCTCCTCACTTTACTCTACACTCTTTCCTCGTGCCCTATTCCTCGAACTCTACTCACCCTCTCTTCCACTGTCCCTCTGTCTACTTCATTCACCACTTTGGCTTCACAAGGGGAGTATTGTGCATGTTTATGTCTGTATATTTTTGTCGCTGAGGAAGGCATATTGCCGAAAATTTCTTGTCCTGTTTTGTGTCGTGCATTAAAACTGCGTTACTTCACACTTTGTTTTGTGTGCTCTTCTGCTTTTTTTGTCGTGTTCCAGTAACGCTGCAGTTTGTTTCTTTTGCCGGTGGTAATGATGGTGGTGGTGGTGGTGGTGGTGATATCTCATCAATGTTATATCTCCCTTGCGTCTTTTCAAACTTCCCAGTAAACATTTCGCCTTTCATATCACCTTTAACATTGAAGAGATGCCGCGTAAACCAGCCCGGTCCATACAGAGGCTGTGTATTAGATCTCCCCAAAGATTGCAAGGTCCGTAAATGATTAAGGGAAGCGACCGCATTCCGTAGAAATTCTGACCAGCCTGACAATGATAGCCCTTTCCGTTATTTTAACAGAGTTATAAAGTCTGATCGCTTTGGGCGATTTTTATTGGCTCTAAAAATTGGGAGAGCGGTTGCTCATTTTAGGGGAGAGAAATGTTCTTCCTAAAATGTATTCGTGTATGTAATGAATAACCGTCAATCCATACTTCGTGGGGAATAGTTTTACCGTTCCTTTTTTTTATTTACTGTTGAATTAGAACTTGTTGCAGCGTGCATTACCCGTTCCATCAATGCATAAAGCTTGTTGTTTGTACAAAAAATAAAAATAAAAAAGAGAACAAGAACCTTGTTGGATGCTATGATTTTAAGTGAAAGTGTGTGGTAGTCTATTGTCTTCACGGAATGAGAGTATCACTCGGACCCTTGTCTGTTTGAGGGAGGAAGAAGCTCCTCGGATGCTATGTAATTAAGAGAAAGTGGGAGACGGTTTATTGTCTTCGCGGAATGAAAGTATCAACCGCTTACCATGTTTTAGGTATACTTACTGTAATTTGCAGCAATTCCGAAAGAGGTTTCACAGAAAGAGCATTTACGAAACCTGAGACCTCCTCCGGAGTCTAAATAATCACAGATCAGCCCTCACCGCCTGTCTTTAATTTAAAAGAAAGAGATTTGTTGCTGATGGAAGTCATGTGGAATGGACCAGAGGATTTACCTCCCGTGTATTGTTTGTTAATAGGACCTGAAATACACAACATTTCAATGTTTGTTTTCACTGATTTCAGCATTCTCGGCAAAGGTAACGCTAGACATACAACTATCAGTTCGTACCAATACTCTGTGATGTTTATGATCGATGAAAAAATAGCCATCAGTTCATGAATAAGACGTGTAGCATTTAGATCCCTTTTTTGATCGGGACTTGCATGAAATCAAATTGGTATGCAAATGCCCGCGAGTCTGCACATCCCCTGTGAATCAAAATTAGCTGTTTGTGAGTAAATATCATAATCTGCTGAATGAATTTGAGTCTTCCACTTGATTGGGGTCCACGTTAAATTAGGACAATGCATGTCTGTTCTGAGACCCCTTTTCATCTTTCTACAAAGTATCGCTACATTCGGCTCAGTGCTTTGTGTGCACTCGTGTCGGCAGACAGACAAAGGAAGCACACAAACGGTCGCAGATAGAACGAAGGTTCTGTCGTGGAGGTAAAAGTACCAGAATCGTTTTGTAAAGGAGAGTTATTAATATGAGGACAGAGAAACGGTATGTTCTGGTACGTGACACAAATTGATGAGTTGATGAGACGAGAGTGAAGATATGTAAACAAAGTGAAGCGTCAAAGGGGGCAATATTACTACAACTACTGCTACTGCTAGTAATGATGATAACAATAATAACAACGTGAGAGCGACATGCCCAAATCCCCCGATGAATTCTGTTTTAGCCGCGGTGTCTTTCTCCTCGGTGTCCACTGCTACCAACCCCCACCCTCGTGACTCCCCATAAATTCTACCTCAACCCCCTCTTCTCCCGCTCTCCATCCCATCTCTATGCCCAACAATCACCACGATCGTTACCGTCTATGACCGAATGTCTTCTAGCACCACAGAGATTTTTCTTCGTTCTAAGAAATTAGCTCGATGTCCCTCAGATGAAATACCAACATCACCATCATCACCACAACAACATTTTCTAGTCTTGGCGGACAAGTGCTTACAGTTCAAGGGAAATAATATATTTTTTCAGGCCTGCACCTGTGCAAAGGACTAATATCTCCAACAAAATAGTGGGCTAGCTCTCGTGCCGGATATACGTTGATCACGTAAGTGAGGGACTTATTTAGGGAATACCTTGTTGAGATGATGATAAGGGGGATTATCATTATTATGTTTCTGCCAGTCTCTAACCGTGGTAAGGGAGAGTATTAGGATATCAATGTGAGAGTGTCAATGTACTTCCAAGATGTGCGCGTGTTACATTATGTGCATGGATATGCATAATAAAGGTGTGTATTAACCAGCCGCCGTGGCGAAGTGGTTAGCGTCGCGGACTCCCGGCTGGGAGGTCGTGGGTTCGAATCCCATCAGAGTCATGTGGGTGTTTCTGCCCCGACCGGCTCCTACCCAGAGTTGAGTTTGCTGCGGACTCAGTTGGGAAGACTGGGGCCACACAGTCGAGTTTCATCCACTTAATGGATGCGTTTCTGAGAGTGTTGCTCAAATTTCCTGACCAACACTGCAGGTGCCTGTATCTCTCGGGCCTGGTTGACGCTGGGATATATTATGAAAGGAATCGTAGAGTACAGCCCTGTCATGTAGTCTCACACCGAAATGGAAATCCGTAGCATCATCTTCATCATCCTCATTCTCATCGATCAGCATAAAAAAAATGTCTCAAATTCTGTGGCCCTTCATGCCCTGCTCTCATGGTGACCTTAATTTCGATGTCCTCTCCACGTCTGTGGTCTTGGTTTGGTTCCGTCGGGGTCACCGGTATCGGCGAGTCCATGGTGGCTGTCGTTGGACGGACGTGGTGGCGCCCTCCGGAGGGAGAGCTCACTTACGCCGGCTCCGCGACTAAACAATTATTGTCGTCAGTAGGGGGCTTAGTAGGTGGTGTCCTGCGTATATTAGATCAGAACAGGCGCCACTGAACATCACTGAAGTGACTCGGCAGCAGTGCAGTGTCTCCTCCGGTGGGTTGCCCCTTGACGACTTGACATTGACTGCTACCTGTGGATAGCCGGTGCCGAGACTGCGGCGGGGCCGACCGGCTGTGGCTGTGGACGGGGTGTCGGAATGAGCGGCGTGGGTGCACTGCCTCTGAGGTGGCGCAGAGGCTGGGACAGCTTAAAAAAAACAAACTAAAGATACAAGTAGAACAGATGCAAGATCTAACAGATGACCCAGGAAAAAGAATATTTTGTGCCAATGACTTCAAACCAAGCACTCTATTTGACTTCAGGGAACACCAAAAAAAAATTAACCAGCTTTGATTTTGAGGCATCCCAAGCCAGGCAAAATTGATAATCGAAGCACTTTTTTTTCTTCTTTTGTTGTTGTTGTTGTTTTGTGCCAAATATCTTTCAAAGGTGACGGCAATAAAGAATTGTTCTTGTTCTTGTTCTTGTCCACCCAGTGCTTGATTTTCTTGGTGTGTGGTGTGTGTGTGTGTGTGTGTGTGTGTGTGTGTGTGTGTGTGTGTGTGTGTGTGTGTTGAAAAATTTAAGTTGTAGGTGGCTTATTTGGTTGGTAACTTGGTTGGTTGCTCTCTCTCTCTCTCTCTCTCTCTCCTCTCTCTCTCTCTCTCTCTCTCTCTCTCTCTCTCTCTCTCTCTCTAGTCATTGAAGTGGCCGGTGTTTTTTTTTTTCGTATTGAAGGTATACCTTGTTTTCAAACTCGCAGGTTTGGCAAAGCATTCTTTTCTACATTACACTCTAGCTTCCAGCTTCTGTCTCTTCTTCTTTCTTCCTATCATTCTCTTGCTGTCTCCATCTTTTTTTTTCCTCCCTTTTTCTTTCTTTTTTTTTCTTCTTTTTGTCCCCTTTTTTTAATGAACATTTTTAATATCAAATCATTTTTTCAAACACACATACATTACAAACAAATTACATAACAGTTGATTACAAACAAAAGCAAAAAAAAAAAAAAAAACCGCACACACACAACAAAAAAAGCAATCGAACAATCAAACATCCTTAAACACAAAACAAAAGGGGGACCAGGGGCCTTGAAGGGGGGGGGGGGGGGGGGCTGGGGATAAGGGATGGGGTGGGGTCCATTAGCATTCTCATGTCAAATACATAATATTATTAAACATGATTATATACAACTATTCAACCATTTTCAAAAACACGCAATTGAAGTAGATCTTGATGAATGTGATAGTTTACAGGTGAAATACATATGTTCCATTTTGAATTCAAGCTAATCGAGAATCGAATTGTACAAAAGCCAAGTTTGTTCAAATTGTGCACAAGTTACATTTATTACTGCCATGTAACGTTCTACGTAATATATATCTCTCAATAATGTAACAAAGGTTTGCACATGTGGTTGTGCATTTAGCAATTTACATTTGTAGATGTAAAATTTCGCAAATAAAATGATGAAATCAAAAACAGTGTCTGTCCTTATATTCTGCTTTATACCAAACAATACAATTTCTTTGTCAATCACAAAGTCATGACAATCTGAACATTTCCGAGTCAGCAACTGCTGAAAATTCATCCAAAATTGGTGTGTTATATGACAGTCAAACAGCATATGAGAAATTGTCTGCTCTTCTTGCTCACAAAGGTTACATATAGAAGATTTTACTAAACGACGCAGGAACAAGAATCTCTGGGTTGGAAGTAATTTATGTAGCAGTCTGATTTGAAACCATCTCAATTACACATCACTAGATATTCTTTAACAATGTGAGAAAATGTCTTTCCAATTTAAATTTTCAAACGAATTATTCCAACTGGAAACAGCAGTTGGGGTGATTCCGTTTTCATTCAACATATTCTGTATGAATTTACTTCCTTTCTTAATACAGTACCAAGTTTTATTTTCTAAGGTTTTATACCTACTGGTCAAAACAATGTTTAACTTTTGACAATATGCTCGCAGTGCGTTCAAAACACCTTCTTATACTAAAACGTTTGTTCGAACATTGGGAAAACTAATAAAAAAAAATTCATTGTAAGTCATAAAGGTACCATCCGTATTTATCAACTGTTTCACAAAAAAGATATTGTGATTACACCATTCTTGTAGGTACACCACCTTTCGATCTCTCAATATATGAACATTGTATTGAACACACTCAGTTATCAACTCATGAACTGTCATTGGGCAGGATTTCATATATAGTTTTTTTGTAATGTTTCATTACATCTTTCCAGAACAAATTATCAACTTTCCTTAAAACCACATTCGCATACTCAGCATCAAAATGTCTTAACTTTGCTAACTCTGGGAACATATTAATTGTAAAATCCTTCCACTCAGATTTATCCAAAAGTCTTCTGAACCAACTTATTTTCATGGAGGTCAAAATATTCGCCAATCTGGCCGAATACTGTCCAATCGCCGACACACATGTCAAAATACCAAAATAAAAGGTCTTTACCCAGTGTATCATGTCTGGTCCAAAATTTAAAAAATACTAAGCATTTCTGTAGAAATGACCAAGAAACACTATCAAAGACCTTTTCAAAATCAACCAGAAGAAACATACCAGGAACATCTTTTTCGACATATATCAAAGTATCATAAAGTAACCTAATGTTTTCACCAATGAATCTGCCTTTTAAAAAAACCCTTCTGATTTTTATGTGTTATGGAAGGTAGAACTATTTTTAAACGATTCGCAATACAGGCAGAGGCGATTTTGTACACAACATTAGTGAGGGATATAGGACGCCAGTTCTTAATAAATCTTTTTGGTTTTCCTTCTTTAGGAATGCATTTAATAATTCCTTGCCTGTGTGATACTGAAAGCTGTCCTCTTTGAAATCCTCCATTCACAGAACGTATAAGGAAATGAGAAATGTCTTTAAAAAAAGAACTTATAAAACTCAACAGTGAACCCATCAGGACCAGGGCTCTTGAAATTCGTCATTTCTTTTAAAGCGGCTGCTGCTTCTTCACATGTAATCAGCCCTTCAATATGTTTACTCTCCTCCTCGGTTAAAGTTGCAGCATCTGGTAGTTCACATAGAAGGTGAATGTCATCCACATCTCTATAACAATACAACTGTTCGTAACATGTTTTCACCTCATCTAAAGTTTCCCTCTGGTCTGAAATAACAGTGCCATCATTCTTTTCCAAAACTGGTATTGATTTATCGACAACATTTCTATTTTCTAAGTTACAAAAGTACTTGTTGGTTTTTCCCCCCTCGATTAATCCATCGGACTTTTGATCGAACTGCAATGCCTTGCACGTAACACTGCCTTAATTCTTGTAACTGTATTTTCATTTCCTCTAACGCTGGTAAGTCATCTGTTTTTAAATCTAGTTCAATATTTTTTATTCTTTTTTTCTAATTCTTTTTCTGTTTATCATTGTCTTTTCTTATATGTTGCATATGAAAGTGTTCTTGTATTTTCATCAGTAATGTCTCACAAAAGAGTTGGTCACTCACTTGGAAAGTCATATTGTCATTTGAAATCATATCAACATTGTCAAATTTGTAAACTGGTACCATGTACTGTTTTTTAACTTCTTTAAAGGTATCTTTTATATGCATTATATAATCTTTATCTTTCAATAAGCTATTATTCAACTTCCAAAAAGGTCGATCACGTTTGAACTGTTCTTTTCTTAATGCCAATACAACAAACGAATGATCTGATCGATATCCTGATTCAACAAACACATCAGTTACTTCAGTCATCAAGTCATTATCGATCAGAAAGTAATCAAGTCTTGCTTGTTTTACAGAAGTAAATTTGCGCCATGTGTAAACTCGTTTATTAGGATACAATTCTCTATAAACATCAACTAGATTATGTTTTGCCATAATATGAATAATTTTTCTCCGGGTTCTGGCGCGATTCTCTGTACTGGCATAGTTTCCATCTTTATTCTGATGTTTTCGTTAAAGAATTGATAATGGTTTCTCAGGTTTTCGAGCAGAGTTCACGTTGCTTCAGACTCTCTTTGCCATCACTGGTCTGGTGACGGCTTTGACCTCACGTCTGGAAGCTGTCTTCGTGCTGTGTGTTGTGGCAGGAATGACCCGCACGTGCTTCTACACTATGCCCTATGCCGTCACCAACGACATAGTTCAGACCATAGTGAGTCACACCATACCCTATGCCGTCACCAACGACATAGCACAGACCATAGTGAGTCACACCATGCCCTATGCTGTCACCAACGACATAGCACAGACCATAGTGAGTCACACCATGCCCTATGCCGTCACCAACGACATAGCTCAGACCATAGTGAGTTACACCATGCCCTATGCCGTCACCAACGACATAGCACAGACCATAGTGAGTCACACCATGCCCTATGCCGTCACTAATGACATAGCTCAGACCATACTGAGTCACACCATGCCCTATGCTGTCACTAATGACATAGTTCAGACCATAGTGAGTCACGCCATGCCCTATGCTGTCACTAATGACATAGCACAGACCATAGTGAGTCACACCATGCCCTATGCTGCCACCAACGACATAGCACAGACCATAGTGAGTCACACCATGCCCTATGCTGTCACCAACGACATAGCACAGACCATAGTGAGTCACACCATGCCCTATGCTGTCACTAATGACAGCCCAAACCATAGTGAGTTACACCATGCCCTATGCTGTCACTAATGACATAGTTCAGACCATAGTGAGTCACACCATGCCCTATGCTGCCACCAACGACATAGCACAGACCATAGTGAGTCACACCATGCCCTATGCCGTCACCAACGACATAGCTCAGACCATAGTGAGTCACACCATGCCCTATGCTGTCACTAATGACATAGCTCAGACCATAGTGAGTCACACCATCCCTATGCTGTCACTAATGACATAGCTCAGACCATAGTGAGTCTTTTTTTTTGTCTGTGTTATGCTCGATGTTGTCACTATCGACTTAGCATGGACCACAGCAAGTAAACTTATTTGACCTTTCCATGCCCTATGCTGTCACTATTGATACAACTCAGGCCATAGTGAGTCAGTGTGGTGTTGTGTGTTGTGTGTGTTGTGTGTGTGTGTGTGTGTGTGTGTGTTGTGTGTGTGTGTTCTCTTCATGTTCGTGTGTCCAAACACACAGATCATCTTCCTACACTGCGTTGAACGTCGCCACTTAAAAGTAAATTGGAAGAGCAAAGGAGCTAACCATGTATCCCATACAAGACACACCTACTAAGTCATCGCCCTTGGTGTATCCCCAACGTGTCCAATTGTGATCATACCGCTCAGTTTTGTTCTTATCACCAAAGAGAACACTCCTACTCTGTTCTACCGATTATCGAACTGTGTGTGTGTGTGTGTGTGTGTGTGTGTGTGTGTGTGGTGTGTGTGCGTGTGTGTGTGTGTGTGTGTGTGTGTGTGCGTGCGTGCGTGCGTGCGTGCGTGCGCGCGCGCGCGCACGAGCGCGCGTATGCGTGTGTGTGCGTCTGCATTGTGTGTGTGTGTGTGTGTGTGTGTGTGTGTGTGTGTGCGTGTGTGTGTGTGTGTGTGTGTGTGTGTGTGTGTGTGTGTGTGTGTGTGATTTGCTATGGATCTTCTTAAGAGACCTTTCAAGATCACATCTTTTCCCCTGCCTTGTTGAGGAAAGATTCGGTGTGTTTTTCTTTCTTTTCTTTTTTTTTTCTTTAATGAAAACGTTCCCTTTTTTGTTTTTTAAATATGTTTTCAGTTCTTTTTCTTTCTTCGTTTGTACTTGCAATCCTTAGCCTTTTCTCATTTCTTCATTTTTTTCTTCTTTTCGTTTATTCCTTTTTTTTCTTTTTCTTTCTTTTTTTCCCTTCTTTTCTTGTTTCTGTTCTTTTTCAGGTCAGCACCAGTAGCGGCAGAAGCCCCGTGGGTCTGGCCCTGTCCCTGGTGGCCGCCAGCATTCCTCTGTCATACTGCCTGCTTTTCACCTGGGTGCGCGCCGTTGAGGAACTCACCGGAGACGTCTCCGCCCCGCTGTGGATTGGGAGCGCCTCCGGATTTTTTAGCATCGTCATCTTCCTGTTTGTTGGCAAAGTGTAGAGACGTTGTTGTACCGAAGTTGAGGCCGCTGTTAGGAGTAATGGTGTCACTTCAATTGTGAAGGCAGATGATCTGTTCCATGGCATGCAACATCCATCATCGGTGATGAGGATCAGAGAGGTCAAAACGTTGATAGTAGCTGTCAAGACAACTAACATTATGTAATGTTAACCTCCATAGGCATACAATGAGCGTGTTGCCCTCGCATACTATAGCTCCCCTATTCTGTTCTATATGATCATATCATGAGTTACTTTGTCAGTATCACACACACACACACACACACACACACACACACACACACACACACACACACACACACACACACACACACACACATTCTCACACACACACACACACACACACACACACACACACACACACACACGTGCTGTTAAAGAACTAGAGACATTAAGTCAGTTGTACAGCTAATGTGTAGGATAGATCTAGAAGCGGTCAGTTTTGTGGTTGTTTGTCAACGGCAAAGATTTTGCGCACATTGTTTTGAAGTAATAAATGTTAGCATTCATGAGTGCCCTTCTATGTGACACAAACAAGGCTTATGACACGCCCCTTTCGTTGTTTTAATCCCATGATGTGTTGTGTTATGACCAGAACAACATTGACTGATTTCCGACTTTTGTCCTAGTTTAATTTTTCTTACTTGCTGTACTAGTTGATGTTGTGAAAGGGTTATTTTTCTTTTCATCTTCCATACGTCTTGTTCCAAACAAAGCTAGACCGGTGCATTTGTGAATCAGCGAGATTAATTAACATTTCATCATTTTAACATTTTATCATTATTGTGTGATCTAATGCATTATTCTGGATGCTCTGTCCTGACCTGCCTGTGAATCTGGCGTTGTTGATATTGCCTGCTGACTCGTCAGTCATTCTGGCATCAATCTGGGGGAAGATATACTTTCAGACTTGACTTTCAGTCTCGTATTAACAGTGATGGTGTGATTATTTGCTTTGTTTTACAGCCAAGGGCTTTTTTTCACAATGAGTTGCGGATAACACGAGCTCGCATGAACATATTTTTTTATCGTAACAATTTACAGAAATGTAGTACGTTTATGTTCCTGTGTTTAGGTTTAGTTTCAGTAACATTTGTGTACGTTTATGCTATTGGTGTGGATGTTCTAGTGAAAGTGTATACAAACCCAAGAAATCAAACATATTGAAGGCTGACTCAGCAACAGTTATGATAACATCCGAGTCTGAAAAATTTAGAAAGAAAAGGGGAAGGTTACCGCAACAGAGACACAAACAGATTACAGCACAAAACACAATGCACTTCGACCTCTTGGGTCTTCTTCAGGCAAAACGAAACATTTAGGACAGTGAACACGAAGAACGAGAAAGCACTTATCTTCTCATATTCGGCGCAAAATGTCTGTTTGATGAAAACGAGGCCGTTAAGGAGTGGGATCATGGGATTGAAATAAAAATGATGATGATCTGAATCAGTTATCATAGGAAGTTTATGTATTGAAGGTGCAACTTACTGCAGGACAGGCATCACCTGCTCTTTAAAACTGACAACACCAAAAGCCCTGGTTCAGATCTTGGCGTTTTCTTTAAGAAACAAACCGTCATTCTATGATTTGGAGATGAACATCTGAACTTCATAAACTGTGGGGATTACCTCAATGTTCTCCTCTTTGTCCTGTTTTATGCAATGTTTACACTAAATGCCTTGCAGACCTCAGCTTATTGCTCCAGTATTGGCACTTGCATATGATGGACGTATGAACAAAACGTCAGAGAATGGTCAAGAACAAAAAAAAAGCATTTTATCGACAGTTGAACAACATTTTTCAGTGATGTCGAGAAACCGGCTCATCCATTAACCTTGCCAAAGCCCAGACATTGGTCTTCACTATCAACAGCAAAACATCAGTACAATTATCATCACCAGTTTCCCGCAATGAAATACGAATTCAATCAACTGACAACTTTAATAGAATGCTGACCTTTAGAAAACATGTTGAGAATATGGTATATGATAAACAAAGGGCCTGTCTGCCATGAAAGCAATGGTAGCTAAAGGCACTGAACAGTGCCATCACTACAACCGTATCACACAGTCGCACTGAGTGTGATTGTTTGTGGATTAGGGCTTACAACACTGTGCAAGAGTAATCTTCTTGCATAAAAAATCAACATGAGACTGATCATGGGAACTATGAAGGACACCCCAGCTGAAACTAAGCGATACTGGCTTGATTGACCTTCCTTCCACGCAGGCCAGACGCAGGGCAGAACAAATGAAGGCATGTTTTAGAGCACTTGAACTCCCCAACCACACTACATGCAGCAGTAAAGGAAACAAATGGCATCGTTTAGGACGTGGAAAATCATGAATGGGACAGGCAAAAGACAGCTTGTGTATCAGTAATCAGAACTCAGGGAAACGAAGAAAGTATCCAAACCACTTCAGACACCTCTACCAAAGTGTCATTGCTTCAAAGCTTGAAATGCACTGTCCAAAATGGCCTGAAGGCAAAACCAACGCAGAAATTCAGATGCAGGTGGAAAACTTCGACATAAAAGAAGGAGATATCGTTATATACACTGACTGTTCAATCCCCAAAGGTAAAATGGGCTGAAAATACACAGTGACACAAAATGGCCGAACTGTCCAGGGAAAAACTGGTGCAAACAATTCAACCACTTTAAGTCTAACAATTAAGATAGAAGCAGTGACACAAACCACTGGCTCTCAACCACATACCAGCTTAGCACAGAACACGCCATGATACTGGCGGACCCCATGAACCTGTTTCTAAAGTGGAACGTGGAATGGGAAGCCCTGCTTGGCATGGAGTAATGTGCAGCCTTCCATTAGACAGGCTGATATGGATGTACTGCCCAGGACATGCTGGTGTCAAAGGAAATGTGAGAGCAGACACACTGGCAGGTAAGAACTGGATTACAGCTTGCTGACCTGATGTGATGAGAAATCTTAGGAATCACTTTAACAACAAGATCAAAGCCACTGTACGATGGACCATCTTTCAGAGCTCAGCATCAGGAGAGGAAGTGGCCGGACATCCAGACAGAAAGGTAGAGCAAGAAACATCGCCAAGGAAACAAATAATGGAACAATCCCAAGACCAACACTACGAACAAGAGAAGAGCGCAGACGCATACTTGGCTTTCCAATGGCAGACACAAATAACTTCAATACGTTTAAGTGACATAATGGATTTTAAACATTTCTCAGGACCCCTTGGTTTTTGTCATGTGAATGAGAAAAGTGTTATGTGAATGGAAAAGTTTCATGTCAAAGAAAAGAATGTTAAGAGATTTTGTAATTTTTGCAATTGTGGATTGGAACCTACGGTTTTG
>CM065728.1:68796660-68804160 GCA_033310375.1 Conus canariensis | reverse complement strand
GGTATTTCTTTTACAAAGTTTGCATTCTAAATCAAACCATTTACTTGAATTTTCATTATTATCAAATGATATACGTTTTTCATGGATTCAGCACTTACTGTTATACAATCATTAAAAGCTTTAAGAGCATCGTTCACGTTAACATCAATTAAATCAATCGCAAGGTCAATATTGGTACGTACTTCCTCACTACACAAAATACTGGTATATTTATCAGCACACTTGTCGTCCCACAAAAGTTTGTATATAACAAAATCCTCTTTTTGCGTACAAACATCAGATAAATGTTGCTTTGGGAAAACAACACCTGCAGTCACTGGCAAATGGTCAGAATCAATACGTTCAACAATAGATAGTTTGCAGGAATCAAACAATATCATAAAAAGTTCACGTGAGAATACAAAATAGTCTGTGACACTGCTTCCAGAATCAGATATGAATGTGTAGCAACCTTCATGGTCGCCTCTGCACACGCCATTCAAAATACTCAGATCTAATGCAGTACACATGTTCAATAATAATTTCCCATAGTTGTTCAAAGTAAGATCGTTTGATTGCCGGGTCAAATTAAGAGACAAATTATTGAATTGTGGGTCAAAATTATTTTTCACAGAGTACTCTTGGGAAATATCAGCAGTTCTACTGTTCAAATCACCAACTAAAGTAACATACACGTCACTATGTAACAGAAAATCAGTTAAACACTCTTCAAGCATACTAATGCCATTGTCTATATCAAAATGAGTATAGAAAGGAGATCCTTCTGGGGGTATATATGTACAAACATACAGAATATCTTTATCCAATCCAAACAGCTCTTTGTCAATCAAAAAGATGCAACAATTGACATGATCAACATCAACACTTTTGACATACTGGAAAAGGTCATTTTTTATCAAGCAAACAAGTCCTCCCGAACGTCTACCATGCTTGGTAAATTTTACAGCAGGTTTACAAAACAATCTGTATCCGGCAAAAACATCACACTGACATTCCTCCATGAAGGTCTCCACTAAACAAACAAAATCAAATTCACAAACAAAAGAAGTAAAATCAGAATCATACATTTTTGTCAACAACCCATTCACATTCCACAGCAAAAAAGAGAAATGTTTTGATTTGGCACGCAGTGTGTGTTGCACGTGCTCATTCACGCTGTCGCTGGTTGGCACAACCTCGCTCTCCTGACCAGCATCGCGTCGCTCAAGTGTGTCACTGACATGAGAGACAGGTGAGCGCATATACGGTGTTAGATTAACTCTGTTCCCTCTCTTGCTGTTATCAGGGGGGAAAATACATTCAGAACGTGGTCGGCCAATCTCCTATCTGGATTCGTGCAGAGTGTCCCCCTCACCAAGGAAATACTTTTTGCCATCTATGAGTAGGTGGTCGAAGACCATCGTGGCTCTTTTCCCATCATTTCTAGCTTTTTTCCCCCCACTGTCGAATAATCTGCATAAAACCCCGAGCGGTTAAGATTTATTGGATGGCAAGCAAAGGCAGACAAACGCAGAGAGAAGGACAAATAGACATACAGAAAAAGGCAGAGAGAGAGAGAGAGAGAGAGAGAGAGAGAGAGAGAGAGAGAGAGAGAGAGAGAGAGGAGAGAGAGAGAGATTCGGACAGACTGTCAGGGACAACAACCATAAAGAGAGAGAGAGAGAGAGAGAGAGAGAGAGAGAGAGAGAGAGAGAGAGAGAGAGAGAGAGAGAGATCCCAAAGCCCCTCAGATTTGAACACAATATATGCATAACAAATAGTATAATAGAATCTGTGGAGACTACAAGGGCATAGAGGGAGTAGTTGTCTACCAAGATGATATTGATAACCCATGCTGGATGTTGATCAGTACCCACTCCCCAAGCCTGAGGATCTTTTTGCAACATTGGCTGGAGGAAAATTCTTTTCCAAGTTAGATCTCAAGCAAGCCTACCATCAGATGCAAGTGGAAGAAGAGTCTGAGCCTTTGCTCACTATTAACACACACAAAGGACTGTATCGGTACTGCAGACTTCCATTTGGAATTTCTTCTGCCCCTGCCATATTTCAACAGAACATGGAACAGATAGTTCAGGGCATAGAGGGAGTAGTTGTCTACCAAGATGATATTGAGGTGACTGGATCAACACAAGACGAACACTTGTTCAGGCTGGATCAAGTGCTAGACAGACTAAAAGAGTTTGGATTGAGACTACAGAGAGACAAGTGTGAGTTTCTCAAAAATGAGGTACGATACCTGGGACATGTCATCTCAGAAGAAGGATTAAAGCCACTGGCAGAGAAGGTCAAGGCCATTGCTGATGCACCTGCACCAACCAACGTCAGTGAGCTACGTTCATTCCTTGGTATGGTACAGTACTATGCCAAATTTCTTCCAAATCTCTCTGCAGAACTAGCCCCACTACATGATCTCCTGAAGGATCAGACACCATGGTTGTGGACTTCTGACTGCCAGAAGGCAATGGAGAAAGTGAAGCATCAACTGATGTCAGCCAAAGTCTTGACGCATTATGATGTAAGTCTGCCAATCCGCCTGGAATGTGATGCATCATCACTTGGACTTGGAGCAGTCATCAGTCATGTGATGTCAGATGGAAACCAGCGTCCAATTGCCTATGCTTCAAGAACTCTGAATAAGGCAGAAAAGAACTATGCACAAATTGAAAAGGAGGCATTAGCGCTGGTTTTTGGAGTAAAGAAATTTCATGAATATCTTTACGGCAGATCATTCACCCTGGTGACAGACCACAAACCATTGCTTGCCATACTAGGTTCAAAGAAAGGAGTGCCAACCCTGGCAGCTGCACGCATGCAACGTTGGGCACTGATACTGGCTGCATACAGCTACGAGTTGGAGTTCAGATCAACTGGTGAACATGCCAACGCAGACATGCTTTCCAGGCTTCCGCGAGAAAACGTTGACGAGACAGGCATGGAGGATGTAATCTTCCGAGCTACCAGTGACAGCTCAGCAGATAGCCAACCTCACGCGCAAGGATCCAGTCTTGTCAAAGGTATTGTCACTCACACTCAATGGATGGCCAAGTCAGACATCTGATCCAGATCTTAGACCATTCTTCAGCCGACGCTATGAGTTGAGTGTTGAAGAAGGAGTGCTCCTATGGGGTTTGAGAGTCATCATTCCAGAACCACTCAGAGACAGACTGCTGTCTGAACTCCATGAGGAACACCCTGGTATTTATCGCATGAAGGCCCTGGCACGCAGTCATGTGTGGTGGCCAGGTATTGACCAAGATTATAGAGGGAAGGGTGAAGAAGTACCATGACCATCTTGAAACCTGACCCTGAGGCGACCATGAGGAACAGGCAGAAGCAACAACAGCAGCGACATGACCGAGGCACCAAGACACTGCGTGTTTCAACCTGGGGACAGTGTTGCTGTACGCCAGTTTCGTGGTCCAGAGAAGTGGGCCCAAGGCACGATAGTACAACGCCTTGGTCCAGTGACGAGACAGGCATGGAGGATTGATGATATATTGAAGTTGATGAATCGAAATGAAAACGAACATTCTTGTGTTACAAGAAGAGAAATGAACATTTTGTGAATTGACAAAGACATGGTGATTATATGAAATGAAATGAACATTCTTGTGCTACAAGAAAAGAAATGAACATTGTGTGAATTGACGAAAGACATTTATAGAGTGAAAAGTAATTATCAATTGTGTAATGAAAGTAATCATTGTGTGTAATGAATTGTATTCATAGTTTATTGAAGAGGGTCCAGGTGGAACTCCTTTCCCCAATTTGGAAAAAACTAGGGTAGTGTTATGTTTCCGGAAAAGGGAATGTTGTAGTGTTGTGATTCCGGAAAAAGGGAATGTTGTAATGTTGAAGAAAGAATATGCTGATGTGTGGCTCAAGTTCTAATGAAATATGATGTGGCTAACGAATATGAACAAATATGCTGATGTGTGGCTCAAGTTCTAGTGAAATATGATGTGGCTAATGAATATGAAGATAGTCATGATTGCAGTGAATAGTGGCCATGATAATCAAGGTAGTTAATCAGTTTCCCCCATGTTGAAAGTGTTCCCTGGACTGCAGGGGACTGGCTGCCACTGTGCTAGGGCCGGGGCCGTAGCCGTGTTCACGCCCCTGTTCTCCACCTTTTTGCGGGTGTGGAGAGGTCGGCCTGAGCGCCGACAATCGCCCTACCTGCCACTGCACCCGGGACCGACTGCTTGGTGGGCCAGTGGGCTGGAGACGTCGCTGCTGCCGAGCCAGAGTGCCGCTCCTGTTTTGAACCAGCGACCTGTTGGCGAGGCCGTCGCCGAGTGTGGTGTGTGAGCCACAGCTTTTGTGCGACTATCACCTCGGCGTGGGCTGAGACGCCGCGAGTGTGATAGTGTTGGTGTTGAGCCACAGCTCTTGGGTGAGACTGTTACCGCGTCATCGGCGGAGACGCCGCGAACGGGTTAGTGTTTTTTTTTTTCTTCTTGAGCCACAGCTGTGAAGTGAATCTTGAGTCGGACTTGACTTGACGCTGCCGTCGTCGTCTTCACCGCCGTCATCGACGTCACTGGACCTGGCAGCCCTGATAGTTATATATATAAATATTGACATGATGTGTGTGTACGCCTAATGGTTGGCGTACCAACCCATGCGTAATTTTGTGTCTATAATATATATGTTTTGTCTGATGGCTCGGGCAGCATAAAAACAGGGAAAAGTGTTGTTTTGTTGCCTGGCTGTCAATGTTCGGGTGAGTGGGTGTGTGTATGTTGAATTAGAAAAGTCGTGCATGCATCCATAATTTCTGAGTGAGAGTCAGACACCTGCATACACACCCATTCCATCCGTAACAGAATAGTTGCAGAGTAAAATTACACGCCGTCATTGTAAAATATAATATACAGATGTGTCCACAATTTGGCTATGTGTGCCAGCTGTTTGACTTCATCAACGATTTTAAAGACGCCATAAAATGCTTATCAATACTGGGAATGAAGGGGGCAGCTGATGATGAATGTTCTTCTGTTCTCTTTTTCAAACCAGTTAGGAAAATAGTCCTCCGAACCACCAATTTCAAAACCTCTGTGTATGTTTGAGCACGCACATGTGTACGCACTCTCATGTGTGTGTGTGTGTGTGTGTGTGTGGGGTGTGTGTGTGTGTGTGTGTGTGTGTGTGTGTGTATGTGTGTGTGTGTGCACGCGTGCGCACGTGTGTGTGTGTGTGTGGGTATGTGTTTGTGTGTTTGTGTGTGCATGTGCATGCGTGTGCGTGTATGCGCCCAAACGTGTGTATGAGTTGGGGAGGGTGAGGTTCAATCCCAGTGTGGAATGAAGTGTTCAACATTCAGGTGCTTCACTTGGAAGTACCCAGCTGTCTAACAGCAATTGAGAAAGTCAATCCAATTAACAAGACTGTTCGTTGAGCATGTTCCTCAAGGCTGCTTGAACAGGGTTCACCTGCTCTCGAACTTTTTTTCTCTTAAAAGTATGAGTTGTATGTGAACATCCAGGTTGTGTGTGTGTGTATGCGCGCGCGTGTGCGCGCACGTGTGTGTGTATGTGTGTGAGCGTGTGCGTGCGTGTGTGTGCGTGCGTGCGTGTTTGTGTATGTGCATGCGTGCGCACATGCGTATATGTGAACGAACATCCACACAAACGGTTGCAGGCTTATGCAAGAGTTAGTTCATACTCGTGTGCAAGTGTATGTGTGTGTGTGTGTGTGTGTGTGTGTGTGTGTGTGTGTGTGTGTGTGTGTGTGTGTGTCTGTCTGTCTGTCTGTCTGTCTGTGCAGGTGTGTGTATGCGTGCAGGTGTGTGTGTGCGTGTGCGTTCGTGCGCGTGTGTGTGTGTATGTGTGTCTGTCTGTCTGACTGTCTGTCTGTATGATACATATTAACTCAAACGCATGTTCAGATAGGAAGAGGTAATGTATTTGCCATACATTCATAATTTTGAAATTTGACTTTCTTAACCGTAATCAAGGCCAACTGTTAACTCGTACTTCCAACTTTGACTGAACTCATTATGGGGTTTTACATTTTTCGAAACACGATACATGTAACGTCAGTATTTAAGCATCATCACTATTTGTTCTGTCTGATGTCTGCCTTATTTCCAGTCCAACCCCTCTACATTCTGCCTACAAACAGAAAGGCGACGACAGCAAGAAATCCTGCAGCGCTACCCAACCACAGCGAGGCAGAGACGTCTCCGGTGAGTTCCTCAACGGCACCCGTCCAGGTGAACAGCACGCAATAGCCCAGGGGCGGACTCGCTGCCACCAGTGACAACGCCAGAGTCACCGGGCTTCTGCCATTACTAGTGCTGACCTGAAAAGAACAGACAGTGTAACCGAAGAACAGGGGAAAGAAAGGACAAAAGAAGGGAGTTATGAAAATAAGTTGAACACATGCAAGGTAACCAAGGCATGAAAAGGAGCAGGAACAACAATGTCGCAATGGAGAGGAAAACAGTGTGAACCTATGGAAATGGGAGGAAAAATAAGAGTGAAAAAAAACAACTGGAGGCAAAATTGTAAAATCTTATGAAGAAGGATATGTAAAAGGGAGATCACCCAGAGAAAGGTGAAAAGTAAAATAACAATCATGTGTTAAACCCATGAAACACACACACACACGCGCGCGCGCGCGCACACACACACACACACACACACACACACACACACACACACACACACACACACACACACACGTGTCAACCAAAGCATAGACTCGTCCGATAGATATGTGAGCAAAACGGAGTTGAAACAGAAAGCACACAGAAAGGAATACACTGAAGACAGAACGTGGGAAGGAATGAAGCAAACACATCAAGAATGTGTCCAGAAAAAAGGAGGAAAAGCAACACATTAAGGGTGGCACAAGCATGGTACAAGCCGAGGCGAAGAAGAAATAATTTGATTCACTACATTAGGAGCAATGTCATAAGTGACAGATGACTCACTATATTAGGAGCAATGTCATAAGTGACAGATGACTCACTATATTAGGAGCAATGTCATAAGTGACAGATGACTCATTATGTTGGGAGCAATATCATAAGTGACAGATGGTTCACTATGTTGGGAGCAATGTCATAAGTGATAGATGACTCACTATGTTGGGAGCAATGTCATAAGTGGCAGATGACTCACTATGTTAGGAGCAATGTCATAAGATCTTTGTCATCAGTGACAGCCGAGGGCGTGGAATAGAAAATAAAACTGACTCACTATGGTCTGAGCTATGTCATTAGTGACGGCATAGGGCATGGCGTGACTCACTATGGTCTGGGCTATGTCATTAGTGACGGCATAGGGCATGGTGTGACTCACTATGGTCTGAGCTATGTCGTTGGTGACAGCATAGGGCATGGTGTGACTCACTATGGTCTGAGCTATATCGCAAGTGACAGCATAGGGCATGGTGTGATTCACTATGGTCTGAGCTATGTCATTAGTGACGGCATAGGGCATGGTGTGACTCACTATGGTCTGAGCTATATCGCAAGTGACAGCATAGGGC
>CM065728.1:68786660-68791660 GCA_033310375.1 Conus canariensis | reverse complement strand
GAAGTCACTGAGGAGAAGAGAGGAACTGCACTGATAATGATTCGACTGAACTTTGAATGTATAAGAACACTCAATGTAAATACATCAACAATCCTTTGCAGTACTGCTGAGACGTTACAACAATCAACATTTTTCATTGCAGAAACAGCGGGACGGATTTCCGAAGAAAGGGATGTAGCGTGGCATTTTAGCTGTCTGTCTTTATAAGTATCACCCTCTGTAACGCAGGCCTAGTGCCCACGAAACCAAGACCCACACCCTTTCCCACTCTTACTCTAACACTAACCCACTAACACAGTTCAATTTCCAACATTTAATGACACTTCATTGTACACAAATCCACAACAATAGAATCACACGAAAAAAACATACATCAAAACGCATATGATGAGGAGGATGGGGATGAGGATGATTATGACGAGTATCAGAATGAATTAATTATAGTTATAGGACAGGTTGTGAACATAAAAAAAAAACAAAAGCAAACGAAAAGATATCCAGAGTCCGAGCACCCGCGCCCGGGAAGGGGTTAACTGCTGGCACTGTGGGGGATAGTAGCACGCAGGCAATGTAGCCCTGCGAGCGCAGACAAGAGTTCCTGAACTTGGGGCGTCGAAGAGGGTATGAAGATGAGGTCCCAGGGCGCAATCTCCAGGGGGGGATAACTTGCTGAAGGAATGGCTGGTGATGATGAAGGGGAAGTGGAGGACTGGGGAAGGACAGTTCACACGCATGAACAGAGTGAAAGGCCTGGAGACAAAGCGAAGTTGCCGTAAGGGAGGGGAAATGGAATATTTTAGATGACTAAAAATAAAGAAGTCTTTCCCCAGCTCTGTTTCTCCATGTGAAAGTTATGACTTTGGTTAGCATCTCCCTTTCCTCTTATAGAAGTCAAATATTAAGGAAAATTTCAGAGAGTGTGGGGAAGTTAACGCTTACTTGACTATAATAAAAATGACTACCATAATGTCCCCTTCTTCAATATACGGCTTCTACAATGTTTTCTTCCACTTTTGTATTAAATCAAGTATTAAATCAAGAGCGATTTCAAAGGATTTCCTTTTATATACACAAGCCCAAAAGAAATGAGAATAGTAGAAGCCAAAATAAATGCGTTTTCATCCAAACAATAGTATCATGGTACATTACACAATATCAAACAATGTGTTTACTGTAAAAGAATATAACGATACAATAATTCGAGTCGGAGGTGTACCAAACGATATCTTCACATTTCTGTGATAAGCTTTTTACGCATGAAACAAACCCCAGTTATTGAATACAGAGGGTCACACACCAACAATGAAAAGAATAAGAGACGAGGCTGACTAGGGTTTCCTTTCTCCCCCTCTGTCTGAATCAAATTGTAACTTAAAGTGAAGTATTTTAGAAATGGGAAAGCAAGAATATAACTATATATCTAGAAAACAATAGCAAACAAATGAAATGATACACGCACACAACAGATAGATAACTCACCAAACCCGTGAGTGAGTTCTAGAGACTATACAGGCTCTGGAAAACCAGACACCTCAACGAGGACACAAGACAGCGTCACTTCGATGGCTCGGAGGACCCAAACCTCACCGGTGCGGTCACAACCGAAGATCTCCCTCCAAGGCTCTTGAAAAAAAAAAAGGAATGTTCTCCGCCCGGGCTAATGGGACTCGAACTTTCTTTGCTCCCAAGGTGAGCCAAGTGATCAGCATGGGCTGCACGGGATGCCTGTACACTGATGCCACTTTTAGCTGACACCGAATAACGCGCGTGAAGCGTGCACGCGAGGAACGCGCGCGCGCGCGCGCGCGGGCACACACACACACACACACACACACACACACATAAACATGTGTAAACACGCAGAGCATAGACGCACGCCCTAAAACATTTGACAGTTCGTGACACTCTCACGATGCTCATCCCGGCTCTCCCATACACAGCTACATTCACATTCGTCAAGATGCATGACCTGCCTTTCTGATGATCTCGCACAAAGTTTTCGTTTCTTCTCTCTCTCTCTCTCTCTCTCTCTCTCTCACGAGAACGCCCGCGCGCACGCACGCAAGCGCGCATGCACGCACACACACACACAACTTCTCTCTCTCTCTCTCTCTCTGCCTGTGTGTCTGTCTCGTCTGTCTGTCTGTCTCTTTGTCTTTCTCTCTCTTTGCGCGCGCGCGCGCGCGCGCGCGTGTGTGTGTGTGTGTGTGTGTGGCTGGACACGTGCGTTTGGTAGAAAGAAACTCGTGGAGAGCGTGGCAGCAGAGAGTCCTCAGAAGAGAAGCCCCCTTCAAGCAAGTGTTTCGGCCTTATCTCCTGACACTCTAGGGGGGTTGGGCCACACCCGGTTCATGACTCCGGATGTCCCTCTGCTGCCCCTTTTTTTCCCATCTTGGGACGAGCCATGGCTGGGATTCGAACCCATGACCCTCTGGACATGCTCATTTTCCACTTAATGACTCGCGCTTTAACCACTGAGCCACAGGGACACCTGATATTTGTAGGGAAATTAAGCCTTATGAAGTTCACTTTTGTTCCTCCTTGACCAGATCCAGCTTGAACACCTCTCTGCCGCTTCTGCCATTGCTTTCAGGGCTCTGGTTTTTTCCTTCCCTGCAACTGAGAGCTGTTTCATGAGGCTGTATGCAGACGTTCCTACAAACCCCCTAGCTCCAATTTCTGCAGTGAGGACTTTGACCTGATAGCCTTCTCTCCTCAGGCTGTTTGCCAGATCAGCATACTTTTCAGTCTTGTAGATTTGAGCTGCCTCCATTCTGTTCTCATATGGCACCGTGAGCTCGATCATGATCAGCTGCTTGGTTGACTTAGAGTGGACTACTATGTCTGGTCTCATGCCACTCTTGCTGATGATCTCTGGGTGACTCTTCCATTCTGGGAGGTCTGCAGTGCACTCCCAGTCATCTGCCCCGTCCAGCAGACTCTGCCTGCATGTTTCGAGTGGCACTGTTGTTCTTGGCCATGATTTGCTGCCTCCTGCCGTGAAGAATGTTGCGGGTGCTTTTGGAGTCCTGATTTTCCCTTTTGTGGTGTTGGTACTAGCCCAGACTACTTGTACAATTTCTTTGAGCACTTGGTTGTGCCTCCATGTGTACCTTCCTTGAGCCAGGGCTACTTTACATGAGCTTAGGACATGCTCCACTGTTTGTTTTTCATGGCAGAGGGGGCATGCAGGATCGTCTGTTTTCCCCCACTTCACCAGGTTTGCATTTGAGGGCAGAAGGTCATATGCAGATCTGAGAATGAAGCTGATCCTGAGAGGGGCCATGTGCCAAATGTCATTCCAAGTGAGACTTCTTTGGAGTGCATTCTCCCACGTTGTCCGTTGTTTGTATTATGTCAATATGTGAATTGTTTCTAACATACTGATTAGGGGTACAGATCTGCGCATGCATGCGTTTATTGTAAAACGTTTTTTTTTTTCTTCTCTTTTTGATCCACTGTGAATGTGGGTTGGCTATCAGAAACAACCGTTCTGACTTCTTTTAGTAATGGTTTGGTTGCTACTTTGAATATAGATTGCTATAAGAAAGAACTTTTTTTTACTGATTTTTTTGTGATGTTTTGATCGTAAACATTTTTGTAATTTAGCTGGTTCTCATAGTTCAATCTGGCGCTGCAAATATGATCCTGTACGCATTGACACAAACATGATACAGGTCAATTTCAATGACAAACATCATCGGAAGCGTCTGCCCTCCCTCCCTTTCTCCCTCTGTGATAAATACACACAAAAAAGCGAATAATAGTGATCATATGTACAAGAACAACAACAACAGCACTACTGCTGCTGCTGCTACTACTACTACTACTACTGCTGCTGCTGCTGCTGCTACTACTGCTACTACTACTGCTGCTGCTGCTGCTGCTACTACTGCTACTACTACTACTACTACTACTACTGCTGCTGCTGCTACTACCAGTAAAATATGCTCACATGACCATGAAGGCCCCCGTTGAAATACCAACCCTTCAATAGAAGTCAGGCCCAGAAGCGAGGTGAAGTCGACCAGTCCAAGAACAGCATTGGTCACTCCCCCTATGGCCCCCATCATCACCCCTAGCACGATCAACGACGTCTGCTCAGCACGTGCGCAGCACGAGACCATAAAAGCCCTGACGAAGCAGTTCGATAGATCGAACCCAATGTCCATGAAGATGAATCCCAACATCCCCAGACCAGCTTTGAAAGGCACCTGCAGACAGAGAGATGACACAACACAAAATCTCCTAAAACATCCTTTTGCTAGTCGTCGTGGTCGGTTACAACGACCTGACAGCTGCAGTAGTAGTAGTATATATGTCTGTAACACTCCCGTCATAGTGTTTAGTAATAAAGTCAGCAACAGCAGTGGTGAAAAGAAAAAGCGTTTTGATACTGACCCTCATCCCACAACAGAAACTCTCGTGTGGTGTAGAAACGCAGACGTTTTCAAAACAAAGCAGATAAAAACGTTGATGGATATTTGACTTCATGAATGAACTAGAAAGCCACAGGGAAGAGCACAGAACTAATATCTAGGGGAACCTGGATGCAGACCATGATCCTGATCGCTCTACAGATTCAAATTAAATTTTAGCAGGCACACCAGCCGCCGTGGCGAAGTGGTTAGCGTCGCGGACTCCCGGCTGGGAGGTCGTGGGTTCGATACCCATCAGGGCCATGCGGGAATTTTTTTTTTTATCTGGAACGGCTCGTACTCAGAGTCGAGTTTGCTACGGGCTCACTTGGGAAGACTGGGACCACACAGTCGAGTTTCATCCTCTTAATGGATGCATCTGAGAGTGTTGCTCAAATTTCCTAGCCCACACTGCAGGTGTCTGTACCTCTCAGGCCTGGTTGACGCCGGAATATATTAAGAAAATGAGCGTAGAGTACAACCCTGTCGTGCAGTCTGGGACCGGAATCGAAATCCATTGTATTATCTTCATCATCCCCATTCTCATCGATCAGCATAACAAAAATGTCTCAAATTCTGTGG
>CM065728.1:68779160-68781660 GCA_033310375.1 Conus canariensis | reverse complement strand
TAAAGACAGAACAAGTCAATGCTGTCGTGCAACTGTACAGCATAGTCCATACAGCGGGTAACAGAGCCAGCGCAAGGCCGTCCGCCAGGATCTCCCCTAACTTCTCAGTCCACTCTGTTGAATGTTGACCTGCGGGCAACGCCAAGAGCCGTTGACAATAACTGGCGGAGGTAATCAATGAGTACATAACTTCACTTGTTTTATATAACCCCGCTAGGCTTCTACAAGGCTTATACCTGGCGTGGTCTGGCACCAACCGGCTAGCTTCCAACTCACTACATCAGTCTTCATGTCATTAGCGCCTGACAGACCAACGGTATATGGGACGTAATCACTGGTAATCACACCACGACAGATCTGCACTGTTGGCTGTCCTGAGCTATGACTTTGTCGGCTTCCCCTCAAATATATAAATCCGGTTTCTGCTTTAAAACAAACACACAAACAAACAAAGAAGAAGAAGAAGAAAAACACCGTTTGTACGAACACAGAAACAAATATCTAATGAAAAGGAAAACCTATAGGGTAAACATCTTACTTCAGTGTGTAATTTTACTGAAAGACTTTTCGCTCAGAGAAATGAATGACTACTGTGAAAATGACTTGTTAAATATATAAGCAAATAGAACACACTCACACACACACACACACACACACACACACACACACACACACACACACACAACACACACTACCACGCTTATATGGGTTCGTGCCCACATGCTCATGCACACGTATATACACATACATGCCAATAGTCACGCAAACGCGCACATACAATGATCATAATGTCACAGACAATTATTCAGAAGATTCCCAAGGTCTGATTAGCTCGATGGCAAAATTAATGTGCAGGTCAGACATCTGCTGAGTGGTATCCATGAGATTCTCCACTTCATTCTTACATTTTAATCATTGATTCATATATCCATCCTACACACACAGAGAGAGAGAGAGAGAGAGAGAGAGAGAGAGAGAGAGAGAGAGAGAGAGAAACAGACAGACTGACAGACAGATAGACAGACAGACAGAAAGACAGACAAACAGACACACACAATTCAATTCAATTCAATTCAATTCAAATTTAATCCTTTGACCCCTGTTGGGGCATGGAGGATACAAATGTAACAAAGAGAAATACGAAACTCACTCAAAACAATGTGTGAACATAGTTGCGAAATGCTGAATTCTGGTGAACTGTAATGATCTCATTAAACAATCTTCCCATTTTTTAGAAACTTACTAATATTCAAACAAACGCGTCTTCCTTTTTGAAATAAATTACAAAAGTTGAAAACAGACTTTGGTTTTAGATATTTTTTAGGGATGAATTTTTCACGAAGTTCATTATATTTTGGACATTCCATGATGCAATGAAATTCATCTCCAATTTCACCCATTTCACAGTTACGACAAATACGCAATTCTCTTGGAACATTATGGTGTCTTCCAATTTCAATTTGCAATTTATGGTTACTACATCTAAATTTAAATAAAGATATAACATAAATATCTGGTAAGGTAGAAATATAATGTTCTTGTCCAAAGACGGTCTTTACACTTTTATAGAATACACACTTGTTGCTGTTTTCAAGAGAACTGCGCCAATCACGAGCATAATTATTTTGCAACTCCTTTTTAACACACTTACATAAGTTACTTCTGTTTGTGAATGAATGAGATTCCCAAACACAATCAAAACCAGTTTCAAATAAAATGCTTTTAACATAACTAAGCCATGGTGAAACGAAAATTCCTTTTGTATATAGTTCATGCAAGATATTATATACTTTGTTTGAATACTTCTTAGAATCAGGAACAGCTAAGTTAGCCCAGAACCTTATCATTCTCACTTTAATCAGTACAGATAAAGGATAGATTCCGGTTTCACCATAAATCATTGAAGTCATTGTAGTTTTATTTAACCTAAATAAATACTTTAAAAAACGTAACTGTAACTTTTCTAATATATCAACATTTTCATAACCCCAAATTTCACAACCATACAACAACACAGCTACAACTATGGAATAAAATAATTGTATGCAAACATCAATTGGCAATTTCTGTTTTCTTGCAGTTTGTAATAATGAAAACATTGCCTTGAGAGCCTGATTATAAGCACATTTTTTTGCTTTGTAAAAAGAACCTGTTCTGCTGAACTCGATGCCTAAGTATTTCATTGAATTAAGAACCTCTATTTTTTCATTCCCAAAGAAAAAAATTTCACGCATACTATTTCGACCATGAAAGACAACTATTTTTGTTTTCTTTGGATTTACTTCTAACTGCCATTGCGTGCAATATATATGTAAGGCATTAAGTTCTTTTTGCAAAGCTGATTTAGAATTTGCCAATAAAATTGTATCATCAGCATATAACAATACAAGCAATTTAATAAACTGTTCAAGTTTCAACTCTTGCGTTAAATCATATTCTAAAGTAGAACAGTTATTGTCAATAAGGAACTGTTGTAGATCATTCAAAAATAATGAAAACA
>CM065728.1:68769160-68776660 GCA_033310375.1 Conus canariensis | reverse complement strand
TAAACTCTGCTGGATAAGCTTACCCGGTTCTCAAATACTACTCCTCGTGCATTTTTGTTATGTTAAAGTCGGTCAGCAGTTATCTACCGCGTCGCATCTGAGGCAAAAAAATCCCGAGAAATTATCGAACTTGTGTCGCTCCCAGATTTTGACACAGACACAGCAAGAAAAAAAAATGTGATGCACGTGAAAGCAAGGTCTTTTCTGAGCAGAATTGCAATCAGTTAGTACATTTGACGGATATAAAAAGTCGCGAAATTTAGGAAGATTTAACCATGCCTGCGAGACAACGACTAAGCAACACCGACAGAGGAAGAGCGATAGCATGGTACCAAGAAGGTATTGGCTTGAGGGAGATTGGTCGACGGCTTGGAGTGAGTCACCCAGTCATTCTGAGGCTCAGAGACCGTTGGCTTTACACTGGAAGTGTTGAAGAACAGCAGGGACGTGGACGGACGAGAAGCACCTCCAGACAGCAGGATCGGTTCATTGTTATCGCTTGTCTGAGAGACCGTTCAGCCAGTGCCACAGTACTCCGAGACCAGCTACGACAAGCCAGCAACGTCAACGTCAGTACCCAGACAGTTCGGAACCGGCTCCACGACGCCAACTTGAGGTCAAGGTCCCCAGCAGTGAGATCAATACTGACCCCAGCGCATCGAGCTCATCGTCGGGCCTGGGCAGCATGTCATAGAAGGTGGACAAGAGCTGAATGGGCAACAGTACTCTTCACAGACGAGTCAAGGTTCACCCTCAGGTTCAACGACGGGCGGGTTCGCGTCTGGCGACGTCCTGGAGAACGCTACGTTGACGCTGCCGTCAGGGAGCATGACCGCTATGGAGGTGGGTCCGTGATGGTGTGGGGTGGGTTCAGCCTACGTCACAGGACCCCCCTACACCGTGTTGAAGGCCGCCTGACCGGTGCCACCTACCGCGACACCATCATCCGCCCCCTTGTGATGCCCGCCCTGAGGGCAGTTGGCCAGGGCGCCCAGTTCCAGGACGACAACGCGCCGTGCCACCGCGCCGCCATCGTGAATCAGTTCCTACAAGGGCAGCAGGTGACAAGAATGGACTGGCCTGCCAGGTCACCAGATTTGAACCCCATAGAGCATCTGTGGGACGTGCTGGGGAGGCGAGTGCGGGCCCACAACCCTCCAGCAGACACCGTGGACCAGCTGTTTCAGTTGCTGGAGCAGGAGTGGCAGGCGATCCCCCAGGACACTCTCCGCCGCCTGGTGCACTCCATGAGACGTCGATGTGACGCTTGTTTGAACGCGAACGGTGGTCATACCCGTTATTAACATCATGACATCTACCATAGACTCTTGTTACTTTTCATTTTGGGGGTATGCCTCTTTAATCAAGTGTAAAACAAAGATAATTTTTTGTCACGGTGTTTGAATAATTTTGAATGGATTGAGGAATAATAAAAATAAAATATTCAATCATTAAATTATGTTCAGCTTTGTTTTCTTTCGAATGACAGCAGTTTTCCTAAGTGGTACTTCAATTGTTTTGAGTAGTGTATATAGAGAGAGAGAGACAGACAGACAGACAGACAGTCAGACAGACAGACAGAGAGAGTCGCAATATATATATATATATTTCTTTTAATTATGCGATTGAATAAAACGGAGAAAAAAAATATCCTTGATGAATGTGTCAAATTCGTGACAAGATGGTCTCTTTCTGTAACAACGTTAAACGAAAACAATTAAATATTACTTTGGGGATGAATGCTTTACACACAATTATAGCTCATACAGTTTTCAATCTATTTGAATGGTTTTCTGGAAGAATTGTGCGTGTAGGTATCATCAACGTCAATCGTAGGTAAACGAGTATGTATGGGCAGCATATATGTAAGAACAGATGTAGTATAGTGGTAAAGATAATTTCACCTCATGTGATAACTGTATGCCTTTTTGCATGTATGTCTGACTGTTTTGCTATGCGCATATGTGTAGGTTCTATATGGGAGAGGGTATGATTGCCATTATAAATATATATGTATATAATGTAAGTGATTCACCATTTCCTACGTAAATGTATGTATGCATATGTGTGAGTGTTACTTTGGGAATGAGTCCAATTTTTTGTGTCGCTAAAACAAGATGGTTTCTTGTACATATGGTGAAGTGTGAAAGGAAATTAATCATACAAAGATAAGACACAGCTTAATTCAAATGTACAAAACCGTGTCCTTACCTTGCTCTTTCCACGAAAAGAGTTTGCACGTTTATCAGAAAATATTACAAAGTTATTCCACCAAAGCACAGTAAATAATTTGAATATACTTCATTCCATATCACAGTCACTGAATAATCCTCCTTGCCACCACCACAAAAGAAAAAGAAAGTAAAAGAAAGACTCAAAATGTTGGTCTGGATTCGGATTTCCTCAGATCCTCTGTTCTCAATGGAACAGAACATCACATCATCATATTCGTTGCTGTGATGATGCATGGGTACATGAAATCACCCCCACCCCACCCTCCAAAAACTCTTACATGGATTATATATTAAGTGCGAAAAAGAATTGTGGGGTGCGGCCACAGATAGCGCCTGAGAAAGCTGTGGTACAGGTCAACTTTAGTACTCCTCGAGAATGTACACGGGACGTATTTCTTTTTAGTAATGCCTCATCCATCAGAGAACGGCACGTGTTGCTCAGCTAAGGAAATTGAGTGAACGATATTGAATGATATGGACTGGATGACACGGAAAACGACTGAATGAAGCGCCAGTGGCAGCTCTTCAGTTGGCACTACCCAGGTAGGCAGGTAAAAGAGTGGTGGATTGTAAAGCACTTAGAGCTTGGTCTCTAGCCGATAATAGGTGCTATATAAGTATTCATTATAACAACAACAATAATAATAATATCACATCACATCATGCCACATCACACCATACCACACTATAACACCTGATCACATCAAATGACACCACACTATACCACCACATCACATCACATAACTCCACACACTGCCACCACATCACATCACATTTAACATTTGTTTCAATTTCCGCCTGCAGTTATCTCACTTTGAACATAAAGTTATATGTTAAAACATGTGACATACATACAGGTAATGTATAGTACTTTGAACATAAAGTTATATGTTAAAACATGTGACATACAAACAGGTAATGTATAGTCACCAGACTTAGAAACTTAGTTTCAGCTTACAGTTCTTCTGGGTTGGTCAGTGAAACCTGACACAGGACCTCAGCATAGGGGGAGATAAACGTTCCCTGTCTGGTATGCACCAGTGTGTGTCACTGACAGCGATCAGTCTTACAGCCTCTGGTGGAGCAGTGAAGTGAGGACACTCGGTGTCCCTTTGTTGTGTGCTATGCTACACATCGGGCCTCAGATGCCTGTCTGATTGACAGGCTGCCAGAGGAACACGACAGCCAATAGGATCGTTTTAGAAAAAGTGGGGGTGGGCGTGGTGTTAGTAATGTAAGGGTGGGGGGTGGGGGGGGGGGAGGGTGTTTGATCTGGAAAGGACAAGCCATCTGCCAACACCTGCAGTGCATACCAGAAAGCTGCTTTTCCCATCACTAGTAAGAGAGAGGGTGGAGGTGGCATTTTGATATGCAAACTTTTCTTATAGAGAAAACATTCCGAGTCCTTCCCCTAGAGGACCAAACCTTACAGCCCCCAAACTCATCACACACATCACATCAAGTTATACCATTAAGTCACATCACGCCACACTATAACACAACATCACATTACACCACACCGCACTGTATCACCACACGTCATCACACCACACTACAAACTAATTAAATCACAAAGAGGCAGACAGCGGAACAGCAGCAAACGATGGCTACAGGTTGGAAGATCCAAGTACATGCAGTGAGGTCAAAAATATGTTCCGAAGATATATGTATATACACGTGTATAAGCCAAGTTTGTGTTTCTGCTTACTCAAAGAGCCTGGAATTTTTCCATCCTCCGGCCTATTTGCCCAGGTCCAGATTTTCAATCATGTGAGCAGACAGGAAATCTGTAATATGTCATTCTCAGCAGGCGGGCGACCTACCCTGACCCTAATAAGCAAAGACGAAAGGCAGCCCTACCTCCTGGCACATGTGCTACAGCAGAATAGCGAGTCGTACATGGTGTGGTTCATCGCTTTGCGCGAAAGCAGACAGACAGACAGACAAAGACAGAGACAATACGACTGACGGAAACACAAGCGCTCACGCGACCGCATGCTCGCGTGCACGCACACACGCACGCGCGCGCGCGCGCGCGCACACACACACACACACACACACACACACACACACACACGCAAAAGCGCACACCCACGCGCACGCATGAACGCACGCGCGCACGCACGTTCTCTCTCTCTCTCTCTCTCTCTCTCTCTCTCTCTCTCTCTCTCGGGGGTGCGTGAATTGAGTTCAGAAGAGACGAACGCATGGTTAATGAGCTCCGGACAATTTCAGTAATTACGGTGGAATTTGAAAGTGTTCGAATCCTAGATTTTGTCTACAGCTTTATGATTAACGATGCCTTCCTCGCAGCTGGATTTCCGCGTCAAATGTGGATGTTTTCAGCCAGTGTTTATCAACTTTATGTTGAAAAGGGCCAGAAAATATGCCTCCATGTTGTACAGGACACTGAATCTCCGGTCGGCGGCGAGCGGTGTTATAGTAGGTTGTCTCCTCACATATTTGTTCTGGGGCAATTTTCTACTTCAATGTGGCGACGTGGAACAGAACCCAGGGCCACGAAAGGACACTTATCGCCAAACTTCTTTGACCAGGGATACCCGGAGTGCCAGCACGGAGAAGACAGGAGAGACCACAACCAGCTCTACTCTGCCTTTCCAACCTGCTCCTGAACCCACCATGCAGAACTTGATGTGTATGCTTCAGACTTTGAATTCCAAATTTGACAACATGAACGAAGACATTAAGAACATGAAAGAAGATCTAAGTGACATAAAAGACGATGTAAAGGACATCCGGGAAGCTCACTCTGCACTTCAGGAAGAGATGAAGTCCTTGAAGAATGAAGTGGATGACCTACGACGGGAAAATGATGAGCTGAAGAGCCGGATGCTGGACACAGAACGAAAGACCGACGATCTGGAAGGGCGCTCAAAGAGGAGCAATCTGATCTTCTATGGACTCCCTCGTAAAGAGAATGAGACCCAGACAGACTGTGAAGGACTTATCAACAGTGTGATCGCAAACAAACTCGATCTGACCGGCGACTTCCAGTTTGATCGAGTTCATCGCCTAAACGCTAAGCATAACTCGCCAATCATCGCCCGCTGCACCTTCTATAAAGATAAGGAGAAAATACTTAAAGCTAAAAGTAAACTGAAGGGCAGTGATGTGTTTGTTGGTGAGGACTTTTCCCTTCGGGTAAGAAATGTACAAAAGGCTCTCTCTCCTTACCTGAAAAAAGCCAGAAGTGAAAACAAGCGGGCCACCATGATTTTTGACCATCTTCTCATAGAGGGGAAAAAGTTTTTTCTTGATGAAGGGCAAAACTTGAGGGAGTTTGAATAGGGGGGTGGCCTGCCCAGATTGACACCGGTAGCGCAGGCAAGGTGGAGACGTGACTACCGTGCGAACACGCGGCTTTTACGGAGGCCGAAGGCACGCGCGCAGTGAGCGAAGAATCGGTCAGCGGTGTAAACACTGGGTTCTTTATGGGGCACGGAAGGGGGGAGGTGGTTGTAAATAATGAAGAGTTTGAAAATAATCTTCTAAGTTCAAATGTTTTTCATGTTAAATGTCATGATATTTGTACAGATGATTGTGAAACAGACTTGTCAGATTACCGAACAAATTGCATGGACGAAAACAAGGTTGTCGACAAACCATTCCAGGAATTGAAACATACTTTGGCGACGGATGTAAACATTGCTGGATGTAATGAGGGGGCATTTCAAAAGGAAAAAGATCTTAAAGAGAAAGGTGTGAGTGGTGAAGGTAGTTTGTCTAAGAAATAAGAGATGAAACAAAGATTAAGATCTCAAAATGGAAAGGAATGTATGAATGGTACTACTGTTGATATTGAAGGTAGTGAAGTCTTTAGAAAATGTGAGGTTTGCTTTTCATTCATACACTGGAATGTAAATGGACTTCTGTCTAAAATAAGAGAGAGAGATTTTATGTCCTATTTGTTTGCTTTTGATGTCATTTGTCTAGTTGAAACTTTTGTAGATGATCTTCAATATGTTACATTCCCAGGTTATACTATCTTTTCTAAACCTGCCATTAAATTTACCAGAAAAGGAAGAATGTCAGGCGGCATACTTTGTCTTTTCCGAAATGAATTCACGTCTTATATAAAAGAAATCAAGACAGATTGTCCAAATGTTCTTTTGTTTTTGATTGACAAGAGTCTTTTTGGTTTATCAACGGATGTCATCTATGCTTGTACTTATGTTCCACCTCCTGGTTCACCTTTTTACATTCATTTTGATATTGAAAATGGCATAAGTGCACTTGAAGAGTGTCTTTTTGATTGTATGACTCAGTTTGATGATGCACATGTGATTGTTTCTGGAGACTTAAATAGCAGAACTTCAAATCTTTCTCCAGATATATTTGACGACAATAATGTACCTTGTGATCAGTTTGACACCCTTTCTGGTTTGGATGGCTATGTAAGAAAATCTGCAGATAATGTACTTAATAGTTATGGCAAATGTTTGTTAAATATGTGTACAGCTCTTGGTCTGTGTATTATTAATGGTTTTTGCAGTGGTAATACTGATAGCAGTTATACATATATATCTGAAACAGGAAACAGTGTTAATGATTATTTCCTAGTCACCAAAGAATTGTTTACCGTCCTTTCTTCTTCATGTAAATTGATTGTATCAGACAGACTAGAATCAGATCACTTACCCATTGAGTTACATTGTAAATTTTCCATGAGAAGCAATGTCATTAGTGCTCCTACACCAATGGAAAGACAACAGGTAATTGAAAAGTTTGTGCGGAATGGTGATTTTGAACATGTTTATGTCAGTGCAATGCAGTCTAATGAAACATTATCTTTGCTTGATCATGCAATTAGTTTGATTGATTTTAGTTGCAATGATGCTTTGAACATGTTTAATGAATGTATTAGGAAACAAGCTGATATTATGAAAAAGAAAATCAATTTGACAGTGAGAGACAAGAGTGACTGGTATGATAGAGAATGCAAATTAAGCAAAGCAAAAGCAAAAGATCTGCTCTTAAACTTTAGGAAAACAAGAGATGAAAAGGACAGCCATGCTTATTGTGTTGCTAGAAGAGAATATAAAAACTTGTTAAAAAGAAAAGAAAAACAGTACAATGACATGCTGTTGGAAAAACTTGTCACTAGCGTAAACAGTCAAAGAGAGTTTTGGGAAACTGTGCATACAATATCTTTTAAACGGAAACACGTTCATAATGATTTAACAGTTGAAGACTGGTTTAAGCATTTTAAGGGTTTACTAGAACTAGAGGAAACAAGAGGTACAGT
>CM065728.1:68759160-68764160 GCA_033310375.1 Conus canariensis | reverse complement strand
TAAAAAAGGTAATGTAGACGATCCCGGTAATTATAGAGGGATATCATTATGTAATACAAGCAGTAAAGTTTATAGTTCTATAGTAAATAATAGGATTCAAGAATGGATTGAGCTGCATAATATCACAGGGGAATATCAAGCGGGGTTTAAAAGGGGATATTCCACCATTGATCACATGTACACATTATTAGCTTTGATCCAAAAACAGTTTTGCTTTAACCGTAAACTCTATGTCGCCTTTATTGACTTTGAGAAAGCTTTTGACTCTATAGAAAGGAATCTACTGTGGCCTATTCTGGTAAAAAATGGTATCAAAGGAAAACTCCTTCAGTGTATTCATAGCATGTATACTACAGTCAGAGCTAGAATTCGCTCGGGTGCAAAATTGACAGATTACATAAACTGTACCCGGGGGGTAAAACAAGGAGATGTTACAAGTCCAGTGCTGTTCTCTTTATTTATAAATGAATTAGCAATAGAAGTGATTAGAAATGGGAAGCATGGTGCAACATTTATGCATGATTACTTTGAACTATTTATATTACTTTTGGCAGATGACATAGCTTTTCTGTCGGAAACAGTAGTTGGGTTACAGACGCAACTAAATAGTCTACATAGGGCAGCAACAGCACTCCATCTGAATGTGAATATGAATAAAAGTAATATAGTTGTATTTAGAAAAGGTGGGTACTTAGCAGCTAGTGAACATTGGACTTATAATGGAATCCTTATGCCTGTTGTTAATGTTTATAAATATTTAGGCATCTATTTTTCAACACGGTTGAGATTTACTGTTTCTTGTAAGAACCTTGCCTGCAGAGCAAAGCATGCGTTGTTATGCATATTGCAAAAATTACGTAAGTTAAAATGCAATTCTCTTGCTGTATATTTAAAACTATTTGACGCGCAGATACAACCCATTGTTCAGTATGGTGCTGAATTGTGGGGGCTAAGTAATGCTGCACACTTTTGTAAAAAAGTACATCTCTTTGCTCTGAAAAAGTTTTTAGGAGTTCAGTTACAAACACCGAATGACCTTGTGTATGGTGAGACAAATAGATACCCTGTTTACATAAATTCTGCCGTTAGGTGCATGCACTACTGGTTAAAGTTGACAAGAATGGATGAGTCAAGATTACCGCGAAAAGCATATAGAACATTATTTGAGTTAGACTCTCGTGATAAGACAAACTGGGCGTCTGACATTCGCTGTAAGTTATACATGTTTGGTTTTGGTTATGTGTGGTTAAACCAAGGTGTTGAGGGAGTGGAACAGTTTATTGCTGACTTTAAAGAAAGACTTGTACTTTGCAGATGGCAAGAATGGGATTTTCATGTCAAGAATAGTGACAGATTTAGTGTATATAAGACTTTTTGCACAATAGCAATAGATAAAATGCATTTAACGTTAAATCTAGACAGACATATCAAGATTATTACAACAAGATTCAGACTGGGTATTTCAGATATTGCTGTACATAGATGTCGATACAAACAACATACCCCTGTTGATTTGATTTGTCCATTGTGTAAAGAAGAGAAAGAAGATGAAGTGCATTTTGTTCTGTGCTGTCCTTCACTAAACGAAATAAGAGAACGTTATATACATTTGAAATACTACAGATTTCCAAGTCTTTTCAGATTAAGCTTACTTCTAGCTTCCAATAATGAACGAACAACTAGAAATCTGTCCATTTACCTATACAAAGCATTTAAGTTAAGATCTGTTCTTGTTTCTTAATGTAAAGCATTGAATCAGTTTTTGAACGTGTAAAATATCGAATGATTTTCAGATGCACCCCTTCACGAGGGGCAATGGCCTATTTGTGAATAAAATATCCGTATCCGTATCCGTATCCGTATCTCTCTCTCTTTCTATATATATATATATATATATATATATATATATATATATATATATATATATCACACACACACACACACACACACACACACACACACACACACACACACACAAACACAAACATACACAAGCGCGCTGTCGCACGCACGCATTCGCAAACACACACACACACACACACACACACACACACACACACACACACACACACACACACACACACACACAGAGTCACACACACATACAGACACACACACATACAGACACACACACACGCGCGCGCGAACCCACGCTCGTTTTTTGTCTGTCTGTCTGTTTGTCTGTCTGTCTCTGTCTCTCTCTCTCTCTCTCTCTCTCTCTCTCTCTCTCTGTCACACACACAAACAACAACAACAACAACACACACACACACACACACACACACACACACACACACACACACACACACACACACACTCGCACGCGCGTGCACGCATGCACGCGCACTCGCACACGCACTCACGCACGCGAGCACGCACGTACGCACGCACGGGCGCGCGCGCGCACGCACACACACACACACACACACACACACACACACACACACACACACACACAAGGGCGCGTCTGAGGACAGGAATTATATTAGACCTAATGTAAATATAATCGATTCTGTCATTGTTCAGCTGACGTTTGTTGCTTATCATCCAGGCTTTTAATATCTGGAATACATTACTGTGTACGACGGATATCAAAAGGAACTAGCAAAATATCACTAGACGTATAACGCTGATTGTCATCGGAAAGACAGTTGTGAGAAAAGCTACAACACTATTAGAGATAAGTTGTATATAAAGCAGAAAGAGAAAACGGCCCAACACGAGTCCTTGGGGGACTCCACACTGGAAGGCTACTGGAGAGAAGACAAGCCATCAACAGAAACAGCTTTGTGCGTCCAGAGAGATATGACCGAAGCCATAAAAGAACATACCAAATATTCCAACAGTATAGTGAAGACGAAGGACAGAAGGGTACTATAATCGACTGTATCAAAAGCAGCAGGTCAATCCGGTTTTAAATGTAGTGGGCGTCAGGGTGTGGAGGGGTGGGGGTGGGTGGGGGGGGGGAACAACCAGAGCTGTGGGATTCGTTTACAGTGGCATTAATCGTGGCAACAAATCATCAATGATGACAGACAACCATGAAGATGTGTGTGGATCCAAAATATAACTATGGCGGTGTTCTTACTGAGTTCGTTTACAACTGAACCAGTCACGAGTTCAAGGCCAGAAAAGGGAATATCACAGAAAGTGTCAAAAATCAGGCATGGATACAGCTTGCACATCAAGATTATAACGATAATCTCATTGTGCCTTGAATATGATGCGCATACCACACACACACACACACACACACACACACACACACACACACACACACTCACACACACACACACACACACACACGCGCGCGCGCGCGCGCGCGCGCGCGCGCGCGCGCTCAGAGAGAGAGAAAGAGAGTGTGTGTGCGTGTGTTGTGTGTGCGTGCGTGCGTGCGTGCGTGCGCGCGCGCGCGCGTGTGTGTGTGTGTGTGTGTGTGTGTGTGTGTGTGTGTGTGCGTGCGTGCGTGCGTGCGTGCGTGTGTGTGTGTGTGTGTGTGTGTGTGTGTGTGTGTGTGTGTGTGTGTGTGTGTGTGTTTATGGCACGCCGCTGAGTAAATGATATCTGCCATTTTTAAAGCTTTCTTTTTAAGAATACACTAAGTGCTTCTGCAATCCATCATCCATCCTTCATGTAAGTGTTCTGCGGGCCCCATGGTCAAGGAGCAGCCCCATAAGAAGCAAAAACCAGACTTTGTATGCATCTTCCAGATCGATTGCAACTGCCAGTGTTCCCTTTTCATATATGTAACACTCGATAGCAAATAAACAGTGCATTCAGCTGTTGTTCCTTTTTTTTTAATGTAACACTCAATAGCAAAGAAACAGTGCATTTAGCTGTATCACACACACACACACACACACACACACACACACACACACACACACACACACACACACACACACACGCACGCACGCACCACACACACACACACACACACACACACACACACACACACACACACACACACACACACACACACAAAATCCGGCCAAACCAATCCCAGACTAAACCTTTAAGGACTAGACCAACAGAAAGCAAGCAAGCAAGGAAACTAGCAAACTATCAAGAAAAAGATCACTGATTAAAACAAAACGCCTTTGCCTGCAGCTAGGTTCAGCGCTAATGAATCATCAGGAAAATGAATAAGAATTTCTTCACAATTTCAAATAAATCAGTGTCACACATCAAAGTCACCGCCTCCAGCTTAAAACTTCATCCCCAAAATGTACAATCTCGCTGAAAAAAGCTAACGACAAAAAGACAAGTGAATATTACAAAAGATAAATCGAAACATTTTTTTAGAAAGAGAGGGGGTTAGTTACCACCAGGACACAGACGGAGTATAGGACAAGATACAGCGCATTTCGACCTCTTGGGTTTCTTCAGGCGAAAACAAATAATTGTTTATTTTTCTATTTCTTTATCTTCGCCTGAAGAAGACCCAAGAGGTCGAAATGCATTGTGTCTTGTCCTGTACTCTCTTTGTCTGTGTGCTTGGCGGTAAATAACCCCCTCTCTTTCTAAATTTTGCTTCATTTTCCACCCTCAGTCACTCCGTTTTGAAACTTGAATTAAACACATGTTTAATTCTGTCGTTTGTATTCGGCACAATCAGTTTATATTCGGCACAATTGAACACTGCTTGTTTGCAATATTCATCAGGAAGACGAATCAGGTCTAAATGTCTGGCATACAGCTGGAAAGATCATCAAACAACAGGCGTATTGAAAGTATAGTAGGAGATTCGTTGCGTCACTTGATTCAGGAACTGGACGCAAATGCCATACGTGAAAGTTAGAGCGAGGGCAGTGATGAGGACGCACAGGGAGGAAGTGAGAAAGGGCTAAGAAAACGAATATGAAATCCTGAGCATTCACAACAAGAGAAAGTTAGAGGATGGAGACAATATGTGTTTCCAACATACTGAACCAGAATAAATTCCTGAAAGTAAACTCCTGAAAATAATTTCTAAAACTCCTGAAATACATCAAGCATGA
>CM065728.1:68716660-68754160 GCA_033310375.1 Conus canariensis | reverse complement strand
AAAACAAACTGTCCAGGATAGACCTGGAAAAATGGTGTACCAGCACACGCACGTGAGCTAATGGGTGTGAGGCTAGAAAGACCGGATGGTAATCAAAAAAGCCTTGTACTCATCAATGCATACATACATTCAGGTACCCACACATCAAAAACTGATTGGACCTTTCTGGAGGAAATAGAACGTGAATTTGGAGACTCTCTCATGCTATGTGGAGATCTTAATGCACGCTCAAAATTGTGGGATCAACATGGAACCACCAATCCTCAAGGAACTGCACTGGAAGCGACATTGGATGATGTACTTCTTAGTGCAGTGACATCATCATCCCCAACACATACAGGGAGGCAGGGTGACACTGACAGCATCATTGATCTTGCACTCATTGGACCAAAATTCACAGCAGGTATGAGTGCAGAAGCACTTCTTCATCACGGAAGTGACCATTTCCCTGTTGTGCTCAGTTTACGGAAACCATCAAAAGTTACACAAACGATACAAAAGGACCCTTTTCAATACAACAACAATGAAGGGGATATCATAGGAACGTTAAGGAGTAGGAGATGCAAAAGAAGCAATGCCACAACCAAACAAATCGTTCAACATCTTTGGTGAAATATAGACACAGAAACAGCCTGGAAAGAGAAACGCAAGTCTGTAAGAATCTGGCAGGGAGAACGAAGAAACCCTTGCCCTGATCTAGCTATTAAAACAGACATGAATCAGAAGACTGAACAATTCGAATGAGTAGCTGAAGAAACAATAGAAACCAATGGCAACCGTTTTGTCTGTCACTTAATTATGACACAACACTGACTCAGTTCTAGCAATTTTATAGTCGCATGGAAGGAAAAGTATAGTCGCATGGAAGGAAAAAACAAAACAAACTTCACCCCAGATATCTTAGACGCTGATGGAATCCCAAAACTGAAAACAAATTTAGAGAAAGGGTCGGCTCTACTTAACCGTTTCCTAGAACAGAGTGATCAAAGAAATCTGGAGGAAAGGAAGACATATTTGACCAAGTTAAGCCAACACCTAGCTCAGACTGGCATTGATGATGAAATCACAGAATCTGAACTGGATGACGCAATAGCTAGATGCACTAAGGATAGTGCTCCAGGACCAGACAGAGTACGGTATACAGATATCAAACAGCTCTCAGAAGAGAAGAGAGACAAACTCTTCAGTCTCTACCAGGAGAGTTTTGATAAAGGCTATGTCCCAGAAGACTGGACACACATCTACCTGGAAGCTTTACCACAGCCAGGAAAAGATCATCATCAGCTAAATGGCTTCTGCATACTCACTATGCAAAATATAGCAGGAAAGCTCATAAAACGTATCATAGCAAGAAAACTCGCAAGAGATCTTGAAAGTCGACAAATCCTCCCATCAAATCAAGAAGGCCACAGTACAGGTAAAAGTACATGGGAAAATGTGGCCTCTTTTGCCTATGAAGTGTATGAAGGATTCTAAAGAAAGGAAGAAACACTAGCTGTTGCAATAGGTCTGGAAGATGCATACAACAAAGTCCAGTTCTCGCTTCTCATGGAACCACTCCTTGACTATAGAGTCAGTAAGACACTTACATGATGGACAGCAGCGTCACTTCGGGAGCGAACCGTCATCCTACGATTTGGAGACTGGACTTCTGAGCCTCATAAACTTTCTATGGGATTACCTCAAAGTTCTCCTTTTTTCCCTGTTTTGTACATCGTTTACACTAAAGGCCTAGCAGACCGCAACAGAAACAGAATTGCTCGAGTGTTGACATTTGCAGATGACGGCCTGATCTACAAAACATCAAAGAATGCTGAAGAAAGAACGAAAGCAGTTCAGCAACAGTTGAGCAACATTGCTCAGTGGTGTCAAGAAACTGGATCGTCCATCAACCCTACAAAAGCCCAGACATTAGTCTGCACTCTCAACAACAAGACATCACGACAGGTACCCTCACCAGTTTCCTTCAATGGAATAACAATTGAATCAACTAACAGCCCACGCTATTTGGGTGTAGGCTTTGACAGAATGCTAACCTTTCGAAAGAATGTTTAGAATATTGTTCTTAAATGCAAAAAAGGCCCATCTGCCATGAAAGCAATGGCAGCTAAAGGCATTGAACAGCGTCATCTCTACCGACTATATCACGCACTTGTACCCAGTGTGATAGATTATGGATTAGGGATTACAGCACTGTCCAACAGCAACCTTCTCAAAGTAGAAAGAATTCAAAATGAAGCAATGAGATTGATCCTGGGAACCACAAAGGACACACCAGTTCAAACTATGCGATACCTGCTCGACCTTCCTTCAATGCAGACAAGACACAAGCTGGAACAGGTGAAGGCATATTTCAGAGCCCTTGAAAATCCCCAAAACCCACTTCATGCGGCGGTCAAGGAAAAAAGAAGCACTCGGGTAGGACGTGGAAAATCATGGATGGGACAGGCAGAAGACAGTAGCTTGTGTGCCAGTTAGCGAAAGTCAAAGAAACCGAGGAATGGGAGAAATATCCCGACCATTTGAAGCACCTCTACCAAATTGCCATCGCTCCAGCCAGTGTCTCTGCTCTCTTGTTTCCTTTAACTCCAACATGTCGAGGGCAGTACATCCATATGAGTCTCTCCAATGGAAGGCTGCACATTAGTTCATTCTAAGCAGGGCTTCCCATTTCCCTCTTCACTTTCTGAAGTAGGATCATGGAGTCAATCAGTATCATGGTTTGTTGAGTTTGAAACTGGCCTGTGGATGAAAGCCAGTGGAGTGCTTGTGTCGCTGCTTCTACCTCCATTGTTAGTCTTGAAGTTGATAAACTGTGCGCGCCATTGTCTTCCTGGATAGTTCAGCCATTTTGGTTCACTGTGTATCCCCAGCCTGACTTACCTTTGGTGACAGAACCGTCAGTGTATATTACAATATCGTCTTTTGTGCTAAGATCGTTTACTTGCATCTGAATTTGTGCGTTGGTTCTGCCTTCTGGCTATTCTTGGCAATGTCTTCCAAGTTCTGGAGCGATGGCAGTTTGGTAGAGGTGTTTCAAGTGGTCTGGATACATTTCCCATTCCTTGGTTTCTTTGAGTTCTGCCAACTGGCACAAAAGTGGTATACTGTCTTCTGCCTGTCCCATCCATGATTTTCCACGTCCTAGCCGAGTGCCTTTTATTTCCTTGACCGCCGCATGAAGTGGGTTTGGGGGATTTTCAAGGGCTCTGAAATATGCCGTCACCTGTTCTAGCTTGTGTCTTGCCTGCATTGAAGGAAGGTCGAGCAGATATCACATAGTTTTATACTGATGTGTCCTTATGTGGTTCCCAAGCTCAGTCTCATTGCTTCATTTTGAATTCTTTCTAATTTAAGAAGATTGCTATTGGACAGTGTTGTAAGCCCTAATCCATAATCAATCACACTGAGTACAAGTGCGTAACACAGTCGGTAGAGATGGCGCTGTTCAATGCCTTTGCAAAATCGGATAAAACGTATGCCGCGGAAAACGACATTGCCTCTTCTTCTCTCCAAACATTCTGCAACAGCCGACTCTAAATGGATCATTCACTAAAAATACCTCCGATACAAAATACCAAGGCCTCATGTCGATATTGGTCTAACAAGTATATTCTACCACGTACTCGGATCGACATGTTCAAAACTAGTTTTTGCATTTTCAGGCTCAGCTATTTGGAACTCTCTTCTCCCAAACCTAAAATTGTGCCGTTCACTACACACCTTAAAAAAGACATTCGAAAAGATTTCATAGATTCTTTGACGTAGCTTACGCTGTCTCATAGAAGTGTTCTGCAGCAGTCACATACAATCAGCACGTACAGATGTGTTCGTTGTTACCGTACCAGTTATGTCAACAAATGATACCACTAACTGTCCTTACTCAGTGAGGAAAATTGCTTCTCTTAGAATACTGTATTTTGTTTCATGCCAATGTCATAACCATGATCATTCTTGTCTAGTCACGAACTACACACCAACAATCAAAATCACACAGCAAACATTGGCATATTGTACTGTTTACCTTACCACCCTTTTATCTCCCATTCCCAACCGCTACCCCACACTACACACCAACCCCCATCCTCCCCTGTCTCACGTACCTTTCCCCACTCCCATTTTGTTGCTGATGTCTGCACCTGACGATAGCGTATGCATGCATGCTTTTGTCAAGCCTTTGCATACAAATGTGTGTGTATGTGTGTGGATCATGATTGTACTCAATAATCCTGTGTGCCTGTTTCTCTTTTTTCTTGCTTTTATTTTCCTTCTTTCTTTTCTTTTCTTTTCTTTTCTCTTTTTTTCTATTCTTTTCATTTTATTGTCTTTAAATCTCATTGTATAATTTAGCTTAGCAAGGACAGATGGAAGGATAGGCTCTGTCTAAAATCTCAATGCTTGATCCAATAAAAGTTTTCTGAGTTCCGAGTTCTCTCTCTCTCTCTCTCTCTCTCTCTCTCTCTCTCTCTCTCTCTCTCTCTCTCTTCTGGTGTGTGTGTGTGTGTGTGTGTGTGTGTGTGTGTGTGTGTGTGTGTGTGTGTGAGTACAACTATGATATAATCTGACAATAAACTGGTTTCAGTCAGTGTGTGTGTGTGTGTGTGTGCGCGCGCGCGCGCGCGCGTGCGTGTGTGTGTGTGTGGTGTGAGTGTGTGTGTGTGTGGGGTGTGTGGCGCGCGCGCGCGTGCGCGCGTGTGTGTGTGTGTAAGTGTGTGTGTGTCTGTGTGTGCGTGTGTGTATGTGAGAGAGAGAGACACAGACAGACAGACAGACAGATAGACAGACAGGCACACAGACAGGCACACAGACACACGGACAGACAGACAGACAGTATAACCGGAAAATGGGGTGACAGAGAAACAGCTATCCGGACACACACTCACCACCTTCATGAAGTGAAGTCTCAGGAGCCATCTTGTGAAATGATACAATTAAAGATTTAATTAAAAGACTTTTGGATCCCTACCTACATGCACAGACTTACAAGCTACTGCATTTATCATTCAAAAGCCTCTTCAATGTGTTAACAAATTAATTTTCATGCAGAGTTCGTCTTTTCCATTGTCGGTCCACGAGAGTTCATTAGCAACGGATTCCACACTCCGAGGCATCAAATCACCGCCACAGTTTTGCTAGTCAGTATCTGCGGTCTTCACATATCAAGTTATTATGTGGGAGCTACGATTAAAAAAAACTGTATTCTTTTACCTTGAGACTTGTCCTCTTCATGTTGGTGTATGTTTGATGGATGCCTCCCGATACCGCGCGTGTTCTTGGATGACTTTCAGCTCTGCGTGTGTCATTCCTCTGCTCCTGTTATGGCGTTCTTCTCCGCTTCCAGCTCCCGTCTGTAGGCCTTCTTCTTCATTTCCTGTTCCCCTCTGTAGGTTTTCTTCTTCCGCTCCTAGCTCCCGACCGGCGACCACACTTAAAGTAGTAAAGTTGCGGACTCAAATCCGTAATGACTGCACTAGAACGCTGGTGACAATCCTCGGCAAGATGGTGAATGACTTGCTGAACCATCCTCGGAACTCCGTCCTAGGTTCCCGTAATGTTCTCCGAACGTGTTAGGTTGCAAGAGCGTTAGAGAGTCCGATACTGATCTGAACGTGGTAATCCTAGACCACAACTATAAAATAACTTCTATTTTGAGGTTACTTCCTCAGCTACTCTATTAACTACTTGAATTCTTCAATGCAAAACTTGCAGTAAGTCCTCATGACTTACAAAACAAGAGGGACAGGATTCAACAGGATTTACATAACCTCGTCAACTGGGCAGACTGTTGGGCAGCTGCAGTTCAGTGCGACAAAATGTAAGATTCTACACCTCGGACGCAGTAACAACAACGCAGAGTATAGCATGAAACCACACAACAGTGAAGAGAGAGTGATACTGGAGTCATCAAAGGGAGAGAAAGATCTAGGAGTATTGGTAGATCAGGAACTCAAATTCATCCAGCATGTCGAGATGCAGGTAAACAAAGCCAACAGAATTCTAGGGCTGTTCAGGCGCTCGTACCAGTACCTCGACACTGAGACCATACGACAGCTTTTCTTTGCACTGATACGCCCTCACCTGGAGTTCGCCAACAGTGTGTGGTCACCACGATATCAGAAAGATAAGGACCTCATCGAGGGTGCTCTCAGGCGAGCAACAAAGTTGGTTCCTGGTCTGGTTGACTGTCCCTATGAAGAGCGACTTGCCAGAATGAAGATCCCCAGCATGCAGTACAGGAGGGACAGGTGCGACATGATTGAAACCTATAAGTTCACTCATGGGCTGTACAACGCGAAGAGTCCTCTTGTATTGGAAAACAGTGTTAAGCAGACCTTTGGGCACAATCTGAAGCTCAGGCAAAGGATTTGCGATGGTTCACTGCGCCAGCACTATTTCACCTATAGAGTGGTGAATCCCTGGAACGCGCTCCCAGAAAAAAAAAGTGGTTAACGCACCATCTCTCGACAGCTTCAATGCCAGACTGGATCACTATTGGACAGTCCGTATATATTCTGTTAGGTAGACTTTCAGACAGCTGCGCCATCATCGCCCACACAAGAAGTTTAAATTGTTGGAATGATTAGGTTTTTGTGAAGAAGACCAGATTAAAGGCTGAATAGCCTAATCCAGTCTGCAGCGGTATGGTATGGTATGGAATGATATGACTTCACTTCTCCAGCTCAAGAAACCTCTCTCATCACGGCATATAAAACACATCCTCTTAGAAAGCTACAAGTTCTTCAGTGTACATCACCAATGGTTTCAATATGTGTTCCACCTCTCAACATGTAGATTCTCCGCATAGTTCAGCTGCGATTTTCTTTCAGAACGTACACAAGTTCATCTAAACAATTTCTTTAACAGTTTTTGTCCAAGGTTCGCTTTGCATCATAAAAACATCAATCAAAACTTCCTCAGTTGCTAGATGCCAGCTTCCACACCTACTCGTTAGCTTGGGTCTCGATTGTCAATCAACCAAGAATCAACTGCATCACTCCAGCAGGACCTAGACAGCCTACAGAAATGGTCGGACGATTGGCTTATGAGATTCCACCCACAGAAATGCAAAGTGATGAAACTTGGCACACGGAAATCAGAAGCAACGTGCCATATGAAGTACACAGATGCTGAAACCGGAACCAGCAGAGAAATACCCCTGGCAGAAAGTGAGGTGGAAGTGGATCTTGTCGTTCATGTGGACAACGACCTCAAATTTAAGCAACACGTTGCCAACGTCACATCAAGAACAACCAGCGTAATTGGCGTCATCCGCAGAACCTTCGAGTTCTTGGACTCTTCATCCAGCTATACAAGACACTAGCAAGGCCTGTCCTCGAGTATGGACAAACTGTGTGGCACCCCGACATAAAACACTCTGCAAAGAACTAGAGGATGTGCAGCGCCGAGCCACAAAGTTGATCTCCTCAATCAGAGAACTACCATATCCAGCAAGACTAGAGCGACTTGGCTTGCCCAGCCTGGAGCACCGATGTCTCAGAGGGGATATGATTGACACCTTCAAATACGTCCATAGAATCTAAAAGACTGAAAAACCCAAGCTTGAAACTCCCGAGGATGTAGGTACCAGAGGAAATGTGATGAAACTGTCCCTGCACCACACCCACTGCGATACCAGGAAACACTTCTTCAGTGAAAGAATCACCAAAACGTGGAACAGTCTGCCAGACGAAGTGGTCCTGGTACCTTCTGTAGAAGCGTTCAAGAGTAGGCTGGATGCTTGCTGGAAGAAGAAACCCGACCAGTACAATCCGTCTTGCCAATAAGCCACGCATGCAAAGTTTTTAGTATACTAGCTGTATAACCCACACGGATCGATGAACAGGATTTCATTGAAGACCTCAAACATCGTATAGTTCAAGTTCAAGTATCCAGGCGATATCCTCCCTTCTGTACCGTATGTCATAGTTTAATCTTTGTATCAGACCCGATCACGTCACACGTACAATGACGCTTGACTTGTTCGGAAAAAGTAAATAGATCTAGACATTTCACACATGTCCGAATATTCTGTTACACAGAGACATAGTGTGTTTAATAAGATCCGGAAACGAATGTGTCTATGCAACTTTTAAAATGAAATGTTCATTGAGTTGTTTTGGAAAATCATGTTTTCAAACAGTAGTATATCATGTAGGTGAAAGTGTCTAAAAACGTGCCGGAAGTTGACACCGGAAGTCCATGGGCGCCGCCATGTTGGCCACGTGGTGCATGGGCGCCGACATCTTGGTCACGTGACGCAATATGGCCGCCTCATGGACGTCGCCATATTGGTCGGAGGCGTCCATCTTGCGTCACGTGACCAAGATGGCGGCGCCCATGCACCACGTGGCCAACATGGCGGCGTCCATGGACTTCCAGTGTCAACTTCCGGCACGTTTTTTAGACACTTTCACCTACATGATATCGCCGCCATCTTGATCACGTGACGCAAGATGTCCGCCTTATGAACGGCGCCATATTGGTCGATGCCCGTATGTGGTGGCCACGTCATCTAAGATGGCGCTCAGCCATTGGCGTCGGTCGATCACGTGACGCCAAGATGGCCGCCGTAAGGACGGCGCCATATTAATCGATGCCCGTATGTTGTGGCCACGTCATCTAAGATGGCGGCTTTAAGGGAGGCCGCCATGTTTGCGTTTATGCCCCGTATGTAGATCACGTGATGTCCAGATGGCAGCCACCAAAAGCCTCGTCTCACCTGCGGAAGCGCCTAATGACGGGCTATTACCTCCCCGGGTGGACGATGCTCGGTCAATGACGGTCTATTAAGGGCCCATCAGAGAGGCGTGCGTGCGTGCGTGTGTGTGTGTGTGTGTGTGTGTGTGTGTGGTGTGTGTTGTGTGTGTGTGTGTGTGTGTTTACCACGAGTGGCCAGCAGAGAGAGAGAGAGAGAGGTTTGGTTTGCTTGTCTGCATCACTGAGAGAGAGAGAGATATATGCAGTACGAGTTTGGAGCATGCATGGTTATGTCGGTTGGTATGCACGTGCGCGTGTGTGCGTGCGCGTGTGTTGGATTTTTTTTTTTTTTTTTTTTTAGGAAGGGGGAGGATGGATGATTGAATTTTTGTATGTTTGTTATTGAGAGAGAGAGAGAGAGAGAGAGAGAGAGAGAGAGAGAGAGAGAGAGAGAGAGAGAGAGACAAGACTGAATTGCAGCAGAGAGAGGCAGAGCAAAAATGTAGTTGTAAAGATTTTTTTTTTGTAGCACAGTAATCACACATACATACGCGATCAAAACACAAACGCCCGCAGCCAAACAAAAAGCGCCAGACCACTACCTGGGAAAATAAAATGCTCAAACACATTTAATCCGAAAGAAAGCGAAAAGAGCTTTTTTTTTTCTTCTTCATCATGTACGAAAAAAAAAAACACGAAACAACCATCATCATACATACAAGAAAGAGCTCTAATACGAAAGCGAAATAAGAGCTCATTAAAAAAAAATGTCAACATTATTGTTAAGGTCTTAAAAACTTAAAAGCAGCTCTATCATAACTCCTATCCAAAAAGAGCCCAACAGTTGATAGCTATATTATAATCAACATCATCATTATGGCTCTTAAGCCAAAGAGTTGACGACTCTTTTAAACAATACATATTATTATCATCATCATTAAAATTTTAAAAAGTTTACAACAGCATTATTATCATTATTACGACTCATAGGCGAAAGAGCCCAACAGTTGACAACGATAAATCATCATTATGGTTTATAAACAAAAAGATTTGTCAACCATGTAAAACAACACATATCAGTAAACATTGACATAAAAAACAAACAAAAAACGAAAATACCAGCATGATATCTGAAACAAATCATCAGGGCAAAACGGAACAAACATCAGAGCTCACATCAAAGCATCATTAATAAACACTTAGCATAAATGTTGTCATCATCAAACAACCGGAAAGCAATATGTTATTGCAAATAACGAAACAACCGCTATCCTTTACACACACACACACACACACACACACACACACACCAAACACAGGTATCACAAGGGGAGAGAGATCTAGATCAGGATGGGGCCGGTGCTCACCCCGTCAGAGGCGACCACGCGTTTTGGGTAGAAATAGGACAAGGCACCACGAGTGTGCGAATACATGCGGATTCGAACTCCATCCGTTTGGAATCCTAGGTTCGTTCCCTGTCCGCTTTCTTTCGTCCAAAGGACGACCAAGTACTTGTCTTTTGTCAGTTCGTTTTGTCTATGGCTCAGGCCCTTGCTACTGGCTTTGTTTTTGTCGGGGTCGAAACAAAAGTAGGTTTTGGAGCACAACGCCACGATCCCGTCCCCCTTGTACTCTTCTTTGAACAGCCCAGGCTCCCGTTTGTCGTGAATTCTCCTAGCCATGCAACAAGCCCTCCCCTCCCCGTCTTTTTTTTCCCAAAGAGGCCACGAATCGATCTCTGTGCTCCTCACACACCCTGCTGGGAAGCCATTGATCGTACGCCCGATAGAATTTTTTTCTTTTTTCGGTTTAACCACCGATTCCAAGTCCGGGCCGCTCAATGCCATGTATAACGAGTCCGTGTCCATCTCGCACAACTGATAGTCGGATCTGGACACGAACCGATCGATCAGGTCATAATGAAATTCTAGCATGCGCAGTTTGGCGTACTGGTAGACGAAAAAACCGATCTGCAAAGGCAGGTTCCAACGCAGAGGGGCTTTTTCATCTCCACTTCTTGCAGATTGTCAGCCAACGGGATCAGTTTTTGAAACAGCGGTTTGTTGACCAATCGCGCCGCCTCGTCGGGACACACGAAATGCACGTCCCTGTGAGTGGTCAGATTGGTCACCGTCTTTCCGTAGGCGCCGTTACCCATCAGCTTAAAACGACTCGGCCAGAATTTGACGGTCCGGATGGGCATCCCCTTGCCTCCTGGCATCAGACACGACCTCTCCGAACTGCCTGAAACAGCTCGACGGTCGGTACTCGACCACTTGCTGGATGTCGGTGACGTGCAGCCCGCCCAACAAGTACTACCGTAATAGAGGGGTGATGAGCATGATGGACTCGCAAAAAAAACTGCCGACCAGTACGCGCCTCGGTTGAGTCAAGAGGTGGTGCTCCTCGGCGTACGCGCGCGTGAACGGTCCGATGTCATCTCTGGACACATTCGCATTCTTGAACACGGGTTGGAGTTCAGAAAAATGCTCTCTCAGTCTATCAGGTACATGGATGTCGCATTGGACGATACCGAACAGTGACCCATCCATTACAGCCTCGATCACCCGAGAGACGGTCACTTCATCGCCCTCATCCGAAAAGGGGCTTTTCACTTTGGGGCACTTTTGTTTCACAAACCGACGCAAGGCGCGGTCAGCTTTTTTTCTAGCCGTCCAGTCGCATTCCCACATTTCCACTACAGTCACTCCCACCTCTTCTTTTAGGTATCGAGTTGTCTCTGTGGTTCGCTCGCGCAGCTCGTCCAATAATTTCCCGCTGAGAGGGTGTGTCTGATAGCCGTCAGTCAAACTACAGCGATGACCGTGATGTAAGCAACCATGGTATTGAAAGCAAATGTTGCCGTTTTGGTCCCACCCGTCCATCCGAACTTTGCGCTCTCCCAGACTCTTTTCTTTTCCGTTGAACTTGTGCCTGATCGTTCTAGCTTCCGTATGAGCCACCCATTCTAACCATTCCCTGGCTTGATACCCGAATTTGTCGTTTCTTTCGGCCCGAAACCCCTTTGACTTGCGACGCCTGATGAACCGATCCGACGGGTGTTCCCTCATCAACGCCCACAGGTACAGGGCATTGCAATCAAAGCCCAGTAAACAAGAAGTTAGTTTACCACCTCGCACCTGAGTCACTCCCTTTTCGTGATACCGGTGGAAAATCAGAGACGGTCCGCCCACCAACTGTCCCCTCATCTCTTCGTGCAAATCGGCGTGTCCGGGCCCCACCAAGGTAAAGTGCACATCGCCGGGCAGCGTCTGAAACAAGTATTTTAGAGTGATACTCGGGATGCCCACTGTGTCTTTGAACATGTCGATGTTTAAACTCCGGTAAAACTCGACATGCTTGTTCAGAGCTTCCAAGAAGGGTACGACATCCAGCGTGTTGTACCAGACGAGAAAGTCACGAAACGTGGACATCTCCTTTTCTCGCCACACGGCGAGACAGTAGTCATAATCCTCCTCCGACATGCGGGTACCCTTTAAAGCGCTGTCAAACGCCTCCCTCGGGGGTAGGCTCGATCGATCAAGGTCAGCCAAGTTCTTGACGTAGGCATAAGAAAGAAGCCTTTGCTCTGACTCACCTCGAACGCCTTGAGGTATTTATCATAGGAAAATCCGGGAGCGATGTAGTTTTTGATGTCCAGGAACTTTAGTTTGGACGTCGATACGCACTTAAATTGATTGCCCTGCTTGATGACATAGCGCAACCCCCCTTCCTCCTCTTCCAGATCCAACACCAAGTTTCTGAACAAACAGGGTTTAATCAGGTTCAAGTCGTAAGACGAGCTGTTGAACCCGATCACGGGCAGTTCGCGCAAGTAGCCATCTAACAGACCGATCATGCGCTCGGGGGTCAAATCCGTGGGTCGGTTGACGGCGTGAATCTGATCGTACACCTCGCTAAACTCTCCTTCTTTCAACAGGTCGTACGCCCGATCCGAGGCGGCTCGCAGATGATCCATCATGCGATCGATCAGATCCTGGGGATCCCCCTCGGACACGAAGCACTCGGGCTCTTCGAACCGGGCACGTTCGTGCACACGCTGACCGACAAGGGCACGTGTTGGTTCAGATATTTGGTTTTATCCGTTTCGGTCTTTTCCCCCTCTTCCAGAGGCGCCTGGTACGCTTCAAAGTCGTAAGTGGCTCTGTATGGATACACATAGTTGGATGGGGTTCGAATCCCATTGTCGGCCAGAATCTCCAAAGAAGTCAGAGTCCGCTGATAGACCCCGCCCGCGTACACTTGCCTCACCCGACCCCTCGGCCCCCCGCAATGCTCTTTGTGCCGAGTTAAGTGCCATAACTGTTTCCACTGTTTGCCACAAGACGAACATCCAAATAAGCGAGTAGCTTTGTTTAGATCGGAAATGTAACAAAAATGATCCTTGAATACGAGTACCCGCAATCGGTCAGAATCCGCCCTACCACTTCGGTGACGGGGGACAAAGCAGTCCCCGTCCTCCTCCAACTCAAACACGTCGACAGCGACGTGAAACTAACTGCTCCTCCAGCCGAGGCAGCTCGGCTAGCGTCACACCCCTAAAGTTGGTCAGGTCTGGGCTCCAACTCCGTGCCAACGCTTTGGTCGGTCGTTGCAAGCTCCGTAATGATGCCCCGCGATGCAGGGCTAAACAGCGAAAAAAACAAAAAATATCTTGGTAAGTCACCTTGTTATGGTTATCCTCTATCAGGGGGCACATGCCCGGATTGCCTAAAATACAAGGGGGAAGAGGGTGGTCGCAGCACCCGATAGAAAAGTCTCTCAGTGGATTAAAATAAAAGCTGGTGGATGTCACGCACGAACCGTCCAATGAGAATCGGGCCGCTGCTGTTTTGCGAATTCCAGGAGATCTTGCTCTTGGATTTCGGACATAAAGTCCCGGAAATCCTGCTCGTTTTCAATGAGACGAGGGACCTCTAAAGCCCTAGCGTTGTTTCGACTGGCGTGAAAAAACCGAAACGCCCCCGTCTCTCTGTTTTGGAACACGAACGAATGGGAAAAGTTTACTTTGAATTTTTTTGTCTGTGCTTCAAATGCCGGGCGCAACGCCTCGCTCCAATCGGGAGGCGTGGTCCCGTCCCTCTCCCATTGAACGTTGTACATGGATTGGTTACGGCCCCGGTAGGAATGGGACCGAATCGCCCCCCCCCCCCCCCCCCCCAATTGTCCTTATAGACAGCTGCCAAGTCGGGGTCGTCAATCGCGGCCAACCAATCATTTTCTTCTTCTTCTTCAGCCCACCGCGCTCGTTTAGCTGGGTTGACCGGATTGGTCGCGTGAGGGAGTTTTCTTTTTCGACAGCCTCTCTTTTGGTGTTGGGTTAAATTTTTTTCTTTAGAAATCGTTTACCGCAAGAGGCGCACGCCGGATCCGTGGCGTGATTGTCTTGGAGGTGAGCCTCTAACCCATCCCGTTCTTGAAACTCTGCAAAGCAATGAGGACACACGTACCGGTGTAACGAAAAGATTTAACTCCCCGAATGGTTTAACTCCCAGGGAGTTAAACTGTTCATATGTAAATTTTAACTCCCCGGGAGTTAAACTAGAATGACTCCCACCCTGTGCCAAAATAACTCCACTCAGTAAAACTTCAAAATGTTCTAAAATCTTTTTTGTACAAGTCTCAACAAATTCTTGAAACATTAAGGGGGGGGGGGGGGGGGGAGTCATTTTGTACATATATCAGACTTAACTCCCACCCTGTAACAGAATGACCCCCCTGGGAGTTAGTACAGATTAACTCCCGGGAGTTAATCCAGGCGTGTAAACGTTTAACTCCCTGCCCACCAAGGGGAGTCAGTTTTTCACAGTTTAGAATAACTCCCCTGGGAGTTAAAGTGTACACGTGTTTTCTGACTCCCAGGGAGTTACTTTGTAACAGAGGGGGAGTTAATCTGATCATGACTAAGATGACTCCCCACCCGCCTATTCCCAGGTGTCTTTCGGTAAGAGAATGGAGAAGGGGATTTAATGTTCATGATCATCATCATAGGGAAAGGAAATGTCCGTGTACATATTCATGTGTTCATCTACGCATGTCCTTGATATTTTACTATGCCTTTTTGTATATAATCTGTATGTAACGTCTGTACATACATGAATTAATGGTTTGATGCCTTTGGTAGAAATACTGTACCTTCAGTCTTTGGCGTTCTCTCTCTCTCTCTCTCTCTCTCTCTCTCTCTCTCTCTCTCTCTCTCTCTCTCTCTCTCTCTCATGGAATCTATGCGACTATCAAACAGTCACCCATAAGTGTAGTTAGTTAGTTAGTTGGTGTTTATAGGGTCCAGCGGACTACTAGGAGCCAAATCAGGACCTCAGCTATCATATCTAAGTCTCTAAATACAAATACCCACACTAGTATTAACATATAGCTTAAAATTTATGAGGACAAAAGCACAATTATCTGTTCAACTCCGACGACACCTGTATACATAATTAAAACACTATATTTTATAAAATAAGTTTACCTCTTTCAAAAAAGAAAAAATAAGATCTACTGAAATCTCACGAAAAAGAACTGATAAATCACTGGTGGAAAAGAACTTCTCTCTGATACACATCAAATCAGCACATTCTGTCAAAAAATGATTAACACTGAACAAGCTGTCACACGCAACACACAATGGGGGGTCTTCCCCTCTGAGTATCCAACTGTGCGTTATATAGCTGTGCCCAATATGTAACCGTGACAAAACCGATTCCTCTTTACGGTTACATACCACCGATGGGAAAGGAATAGTTAAATCTGGGCAAATTTTAAACAATTTATTATGAATTTGATTACACCATTCACTCTGCCACAGTTCACGACAATACAAACTAGATTTATGACGTAGATCAGAGTGAGGAACAAACTGCATAGGCCTCCTGGAAAGACTTGCACCGAGAGCTTGTTTGGCTGCTTTGTCCACCACTGAGTTACCATAGATTCCCATGTGGCTGGGGACCCACAAGAAAACTATATGCTTTCCCGAAGAGACAAGCCGAGTATGAAGATCATGAATATCAGCCAAAACTGGATGTGAAACTTCTCTTGTCGATAGAGCCGACAATGCCGACAATGAATCCGATAAAATAAGGAAATCATTCTGATCTGACCTGGACACCGCACTGAGGGCCAGATTTAAAGCCTTTAGTTCAGCAGTATAAACAGACGACCAATCCCGCAATCTTAACAAAGTAGGCTCCTGAAAATTGTTATCACACACAATGGCAGCTGCAGCCCTCTCACCTTTTTTAGAACCATCTGTAAAAATCTTGATAAAATCTTGATAAAGTTCACATTGCCCAAGATAAAGTTGTTTATATGCAGCACTCGAGGTGACCTCCTTTCGAAATTGAGTTAAATATAAATTAATCTCTGGATTGGCGACTTTCCAGGGAGGTACATCAGTCTGTAATGGACCGTCATCAACAGCATCAAGGTCAATGCCAGCTGCCCCGAAGTGGGGCAAAATACGAATACCCAGTGGAGGAATCTCATTTGGCTTTAGATCATATTTGGCTCTAAAAGGCGGGTTCATGACAATATCATAGGCAGGGTTTTCTGGATTAGCCCTCAGTTTCAGATAGTAATTCATGGAAAGACACAACCTCCTTAGCTCCAGAGGGGGTTCACCAGATTCAGCATACAAACTCTCTTTTGGAGATGTGCGAAATGCTCCCAGAGCAATCCGCAGTCCTTGATGATGAATTGGATCAAGAGCTTTGAGGTAAGATTTTCTTGCAGAACCATATACCACACACCCATAATCTAGCTTTGGTCTCACCAAAGCCCGATACAATCGCAACAAAGTTCGCTTGTCTGCACCCCAATCAGTGTGACTAATAACCTTCAAAACATTCAAACCTGACTGGCAAGATTGTTTAATGTACTTAATGTGAGGCAAAAAAGAAAGCTTATTATCAAAAATAACCCCCAAAAATTTCACTTGTTTGGAAACTTTAATTACTTGACCATTGAGACTGATAGCTGGTTCTAAGACCTGAGATCTTTTCCTATGGAAATGAACACACTCTGTCTTAGTAGCTGAAAACTTAAATCCATTTTCAGTAACCCACTGCTGAACACGATTAACACACAACTGAAGTTGACGCTCAGCTGCAGCCAAAGTTTTCCCCTTGGCAGAGATGGAGAAGTCATCAACAAATAATGACATCAATTCCAGAATTTACTGACTGGACAATGTTATTAATCTTGAGATTGAACAGAAGTGGAGAAAGGATGCTACCCTGAGGGACACCCATCTCCTGCTCAAAAGGATCCGAAAAGGTCGAATGAAGCCTAACACTGAAATGCCTGTTAGACAAAAAATTAGCAATAAACATTGGTAAATTACCTTTGAAATCAAGTGCCTTCAAATCCTGGAGAATTCCATGCCTCCATGTTGTGTCATAAGCTTTTTCTAAATCAAAAAGAATAGAAACTACATGTTCTCCATTAATCAAAGCATTCCTGATAAAAGACTCATATCGAACCAGGTGATCAGTAGTACTGCGGTTGTTCCGAAATCCACACTGGGAAACATCTAAGGCCCCCAGACATTCTAACTGCCATAACAATCGAGAATATACCATTCTCTCCATAGTTTTACATAAGCAACTAGTGAGAGCTATAGGACGATAGTTGTTAGGGTCCGAATGATCTTTCCCTGGTTTAGGAATAGGGATAACAACCGCCTCTCTCCAAGAAGGTGGAAAATACCCTGAACACCAAACATGATTAAACAGAGACAACAACACCTTTAAACCCTCAGCTGGCAAATGTTGAATAAATTGATAATGAATGTCATCTGGTCCAGGAGCTGAGTTGTTGGCTTTCAAAATGGCGTCCTTTAACTCATCCATGCTGAAAACGCAGTTGTAATCCTCAGAACTATCTGGCACGAAGGAACAAGATTTTGACTCTGCTGATCTTTTGATACGCTGGAATTCCTTGCAATAATGATCAGCTGACGAATTTTGATGGATAGTAACAGCTAACAAGTTAGCAACCTCCTTTTTATTAGTAATAATCGATCCATTTACTTGCAAACATTTTATAACTGATGTAACCGACTTTCCCTTAATCTTACGGATTAGTTTCCAGACTTTCCTTGAATTGACCTTAAAGGACAGATTTGAACAAAAAATTTTCCAAGATTCTTTCTTCTTAGTTTTAAAAGTATACCGACACTTAGCCCTACACGCCTGATGTTTAACTTTGTTCCCCACCATAGGAAACCTAGCAAAAAGTCTTTGAGCACCTTTTCTCTTACCCTTCAAAGTTTTGCACTCTTTATCATACCAAGGGGTCTTAACATCATTTGGTTTATCACGGGACTTGGGAATAGCTTCCTTAGCACTCTCTACAATCACTTTAGTGAACTGCAAAACAGGATCATCATAACTCCGCAACAGATTCATAGGCAGTCTACTTAAAATCTGTTGCTGATAAAGACTCCAATCTGCAGAGCGAAACTTCCATGTTTCCCGAGGGGACTCCTGCATTTGCTTTGTAAAATAAATAAAAATCGGAAAGTGATCACTCCCGCTTAGGTCCGAATGAACCTGCCACTCTAAGTCCAAAAATAAGGAAGGGTCGGAAATGGACAAATCCAAGTGAGTCAAAGAACCAGAAGGAGAACAAAAGGTCGGTGAGCCTGAATTCAGAAGACAGAGATCATGATCCGATATAAAATCCTCAAGAACTTTCCCTTGAGAATTGGTGCAGTTACTTCCCCACTGTGGAGAATGGCCATTCAAGTCACCCAATAAAAGAAATGGGCGAGGGAGCTGAGAAATTAAACCATCCAACTGACTCTTCGAAATCACAGAAGATGGAGACAGATACAAACAACATATCGTAACGACCTTGTTTAACGAGATACGAGCTGCCACTGCCTCCAGATCCGTCTGAAGTGGAATTTCTGTATGTAGTACCGAATTATGAATATAAAGAGAAACGCCTCTCCTTGAAAAGTCTGCAGAAGCTGGCTTGAGTAAGCAGGAGAAACCAGGAATCTCATGCTTCTTACTTGCAGTTAAAAGGGTTTCCTGAAGAGCAATTACCGAAGATCTATACTCTGTCAATAATAGCTCAAGGTCCCGACAATTTGCTTTAACTCCCCTTATGTTCCACTGGAGTATGTCCATGTTAGGTTGTTAAAAGAATATCTATCAGCCCTCTTCTCCAGAAACTTCACTGTCCACCAAAGAACTAAAACGGTTCTTCAAGACAAGGTCAGAAGCCGATGCTCCTGATAAATTTCTAAGTTGTTTGTTGCCATGCTTGGAATTTGCTCTTACTGGACTGAAACCTGCTGCACCAAATACCTGACTTCGAGATTTTCCCCTAGGAGGGTCTGGAGTCCGAAAAGGACGCTCCTCACTGCGTGCCTGTCTCGTACTGCTGTTATTGGCCTGTGAGCGAGGGGACATCTCTTTCCTCCGATCCTTCACCCCTGACCTCTGATCCACAGCACTTTGTGCAACTGAAACACTTCTTCCCTCACCAGCAGGGACTGAAGCCTGTTGTACACTGCTGGACGGAACACTATTGCATTTCTGAGACAAAACCTCAACTGATTGTTCAAGTATAGTAAGCCGATCCAAAACCGATGACAACAATTCTGTCAATTTCTTCTCCAGAGCAGTGAATGGAGCTGCTCCCAGATCATCACCCGATGACCGGTTCGCAGAATCGTTAACCACCTTCTGTGCATAAGTCGCAGCCGAAGGAGTCCTGGCCTCCACTAGCCTTCTAGCCTCAAGAAAGGAACATTTCCTCTCAATCTTTACTTTCTGAATCTCGCATTCCTTTTTCCACACTGGACAACTTTTTGAATTTGCTGGATGATCACCCTTACAATTGACACAGTATACAGCATTTATACAAGATTCATCATGCTTCTTCTGTCCACAGTCACGACAGATCTCCTGACCCCGACAAGCTCGGCTGGAATGCCCAAAGCGTTGGCACTTGAAACACCGCAAAGGAGATGGTACAAAAGGCGTAACTTTCACTCGGACATAACCCACTTTGACAAACTCTGGGGGAGATGGCATAGCAAAAGTCAAGAATAGTGTGTTGGTTTCAATTAAGTCACTTCCTTTAGAGATTTTAACTCTATGGACCTGCAGAACACCCTGACTTTCCATCTCAGTCCGAAATTCTGATTCAGCAACTCCAGCCAAGTCAACACATCTGATTACCCCTTTCGAGTAGTTGAGAAAGGGGTGAATGGAAACCTTAACTGTGATCTGCATGAGTTGAGAACCATCCCTTTTCAGCAGCAACCGAGACGCCGCTTCCGTAGCACAGTTAACAAGGTAACTACCAGATCGGAGTCTTTTGATCATTTTAAATCCTGTGGACGAAACTCCCTCGAACCACTTGCAAACAGCGAACGGAGAAATCCGAGCAATGGATTCTTTCGGATCTTTTGCTTCCACTAAAAGGAAGCTTGGCCATGTGTTTTGGATACCCTTTCTCTTTGCCACTTCTCTTATCTCATTATCTGAATCTGAATCTCTATTCATAGTCTCGTCCATAAGCGTGCCATGTCCATCATCATTTCTTCTCTTTTTGTTAGGGGGTAATTGTTTAGATGTCATAATGAAAGGAAAAAACTTCACCTCCCCTACTCCCCACCCGCCATCGAGTGCCCACAAGGGCGATGCCCCTAAGCGGACCTCCAGCAAAGGGAAACACCAGGGTTATAGTGCAGGTATACACCGCGTGGCATGCGCTCCACCCCATCCACCAGGCTCATGACCAACTGCCGGGAACGGACAGGAGGCCACTCACCTGGCTTCCAGGACAAGCAACGTGGCACACGGTTTGACCCATGCCATGCCCACACTGTGAAGGCGACCGGTTGACAGCATTGGGCCCCATGCTGCCCCCCGTCTAGGGGAAGTCCGGGCCAAAGTGGCGTGTTGAGGGGCACGGATCCTACTCCGAGTCCCTCTCAACCACCAGGACACCATTCTCCCCCGACACGGGCCGCACCGCACGGTCAACACGGTGGACCAAGAGGCCACAGAGAAAATAGAAAGTGCTACAGAAGACTTGTGAAAAAAGGAAAAGAATAGGGTAAAGATCCGTAAAGGCAGAAGATAGACAAAACAGAAAACTGCAGATTAATAAGGAGAATGCTGAAAGAGAAATGCAGGTGAAAGAACCATGGGTAGGCAGAAAAAACACAAAAAACAGAGAAAAAGAAAGCCCACTTAAAACAAAGTCCCACCCTCAAGGGGCACAAGAGGGTGACCCTGAGAACTAAAAATAAGACACCCCACCCAGGTCCCCCAGGGCAGACCCCGGTGGGGGAACCCATAAGTGTAGGCCATTACACTCAAATGGTGTAGAAATGGAAAAATTTCAGTTTTTCGTTGTGTCATGCCGCCAAATTAGGGAGTGGGGGGGGGGTGGGGGGGTGGGGGTGGGGGGGTGATAGGGTAAGGAAGGTGGGGAGAGAATGACGAGTAGTCGCGACGTGATGTAAAATTGTTTGTATTGACTCGCTACATCTGGGAGAGAAGGAAGGAGAAAAAGGGTTGGCATAGATTAGAAATTTGTGTGCGAGACACATGGGATAGAGAAAGGGAAAAAGGGGGGGGGGCTGTTTTTGTACAATTTGTACAAGAGGGTGGCTGCTTGGGACCGATCTGATGAAGTTGTCAAGTGACTCGTCACAGGTGTGGTGGTGTGCGTGTGCCAAGCTAAATATGAAAGTTGGCCAGCCAATCAGAAAAACACACATTTTTCAATAATATTCAGGACACGTGACTAATTCACAGAAACCAATAATATCGAAGGAAACAATTCTACCTGACAAGTCTTGATCTGGCAAGTTAGTGCAAGAACACACACACACACACACACACACACACACACACACACATTTCGAAAATATATAAGATGCATGGGTGGTAGCGAGGTGCGGGGAGTGGGTAGTGGGTGGGAGTCATTCTGGTGGTATGTCAGAATAACTCCCCTGGAGTGAAACTGAAACACAGAGGGAGTTAGTTTTTTTATATTCTAGTTTAACTCCCAGGGAGTTAAAATTTACAAATTAACAGTTTAACTCCCTGGGAGTTAAACCATTCGGGGAGTTAAAACTTTTCGTTACACCGGGAAGGTCCCGCCGTCGGCTGAGACATGATGAAAACGCACAGTCAGGCACACACAGCCACACGATCAGGCACTCCAATCAATTTGCTCACACAAGCGACACGATCATGCACTTTGTATTTAAAAAAAAAAACAAAGTAATCAAATAGCAGACACAAGAACAAAACACTACACTAAAAAATTAAATCACAAGCAATCTCACACACACACACACACGCGCGCGCGCACACACACACACACACACACACACACAGTTTTTTTTTTGTTTTTTGCACGCACACTGGCATGTGCACAAGGAAGGCAACTGTCACAGAGAGGGTAAAGACGATCACCAAGGGTGGTTAAACACTCGTCGTAGGTGTTGAAATTGATATTCTGTGTATCTTTTTTCTGTATTCGGCATGCACCCTTAATGGGTAGGGCAGTGTCGCCAAATCTAAATCAAACTGTACAATTTTTTGCAAACAGTCTTCTTGCAAGGCCGAGCCTTCTGGAACATAGTTAGCATCCAGCAGCTGCTCTTCAAGATCGTTTGCGCGATCTATAATATCATCATCTGGTTGCTGGTCAGCATCCCAGCTTCTTAAAAGATGTGTTTAAATAACAATACTCTGTCTACAATGCGTCTTCGTTGGCCATGGGACAGGGGAGGGCAAAACACCTGTTATCAGAAGAGGGACATATGCATTAAAAAAAAAGAGCACAAATCAGCATGTAAACACTTGCGTATACAAAAAAAGGTCATCACGATAGCTACTTAATGCAATTACAAAAAAAAAAAACACACGGTAGCAAAAAGAACCACCGACCACTTTTTTTTTACACACACACACACACACACACACACACACACACACACACACAGTCTGAGGTTTTACACATACACACAGGTCGAAAAAAAAAATGAAGAACCACCTACCACTCCGTCCGCCTTTTTTTTTTTTTTTTGACTCTTCCTTTAAAAACCCACACATGAAAAAAAAACCCACACAAGAGGTTAGTCACTAAAAAAAAACTCGGCTCACTGATCAACAGTCCCTCTGAATCGGTGTCCACCCGGACAAGCACAAGCAATTGACCCCACGACTTGAATTTGGTGTTGTACACCTCCCACACCCGACCCCACAAAAAAGTTTCCAAGGGAGAATATAACAGCTGATGATAGTTCAATCTGTCACCGCCGACGTCGTCGAAGCTGTCAAAGCCCCCTCTGGCACGACGTCGCTCATCGGCGGCCTTGTTTCACCTGATCGCGCCAGTCGTTGAAACGTAAGTATACTATGGTGCGAACCATACTGTTACGGATGGAAGTGCGTGTGTGGATATCTGGTCTGACTCCCACTCAGTAATTATGGATGCATGCACGACTTTTTTTTTAAACTTAATTCACATACACACACACACGCATCCGCACATGGACAGCCAGGCAACAATATAACACTTTTCTTTTTATGCTGCCCGAGCCATCAACAAACATATACAAATAAACACATTAAGCATAGGATGATACACCCACCATCAGGTGTACACAAATAACCAACTAATACAATTCTAACTGACAACTGCCGGGTCCAGCAATGATATATGACGACGGCAGCGACGAGGCGAGTCTGACACTGAGTCTCTTCAAAGCTGTGGCTCACAAACAAAACAAAAAAAAAAAAAAAAAAACTCATTCGTGGCGTCTCTGCCAGCACTCGGCAACAGTCTCTCTTACCAGATGTAGCTCAAACACTTTTGAACTGTGGCTCGAAACACTAACACAAAGCTGTGGCACACACGCCACACACACAGCGACGTCCTCGAACGCAGGTCGCTGGCACAGAAGCAGGAGCGATGTCTCCTCTTCACTGGCCCAACACTGACTGGTCACGGGCGCAGTGGCAGGTAGGGCGATTGTCGGCGCTCAGGCCGGCCTCTCCACACCCGCAGCAACAGGTGGAGAACGGGGCGTCAACCAGCTACGGCCCCGGCCCTAGCCTCAGTAGCAGTCAGTCCCCGTCAATCCAGGGAACACCATCAACCTGGGGATAACTGATTAACTACCTTGATTATCATGGCCACCATTCATTAGAATCACAACTATCTTCATATTCATTAGCCACATCATATCTTACTAGAACTTGAGCCACATATCAGCATATTCGTTCATATTCATTAGCCACATCATATTTCACTAGAACTTAACCATACATCAGCATATTTGTTCATCATTACAATATTCTTTTTTTCCGGAATCATAACATTGCACAGGAAAGGATTTCCATATAAACCTTTCAGACTCTAGTTTTCCAAACTGAGGAAAGGATTTCCACATAAACCTTTCATAATCTAGTCTTCCAAATTAGGGAAAAGGATTTCCATCTGGATCCTCTTCAATAAACCATGAATACAATTCATTACACACAATGATTAATTGATGATTATTTTTTCAAACTATAAATGTCTTTCGTTAATTCACACACTGTTCATTTGCTTTCTTGTAAACAAGAATGTTCAATTCATTTCATATAATCACCATGTCTTTTGTCAATTCAGGAAATGTTCATTTCTTTTCTTGTAACACAAGAACGCTCACTTCACTTCAGTTCATCAGCTTCGATATATGCAAGGGAAAAATTTCCACCACACTTTTGTTTAACAACACATATATTGATACCCATGTAAACACATCACACATCAGAATGAAAAACAAAATCTATGTCGCTCACTCTGGGAGCTTATTATCCATAGCATCAAAACTCTCCATCTTCTTGTAAACCATATTAGAATAGACACTTTTTCTTCATCATGAAGTTCATAGCCAGTTAAGTCACAAAATAAACAAAATCTTTTTTCTTTTTTCTGAAGACCACTTCTTATAACACTCACTTCATCTATTCACATTTTCTGAAACAATTTCGTTTTGTTACCCTATCAAGTCATAGGATAACAGAACAACAATACTTCCTTTTTTTAAATAAAACCTTCACAAGAGCGCTGAGGAAGTTTCAGTCGCTCCTAAACGGGAATACAGTTTTAGTTTGTTAATAAATAAACATTCAATGATAAATACCTGACTGCTACCAGAAAACGACTGAGTCCCTCTTCAGCCTTCTGTGACTTGTATTGCCGGAATCACTGCAGAGACTGCCTAACCGGTGCAACTCACCCGGCTTATAGCAATGCGCCGGTGAGTAGCAGTCAGCTAAATTTTGCAACCGGCTTCCGGACAACTACCCTCCGGTAAGCACGGTCGCACATGAAACTTTGTGACCGGATGAAAAACGGTCCGTCACACATACACAGCTCCACGCACTCGCCAATGTCAGTCAGCAAAGAGTACACAGACTCGTCAAAGTTTTTTTTAGAATGGATTTCACCTGGTCGCTACACTCCACGGCTCGCTTAAAAAAACATCCAGCCCACGTCCATATCCCTAAATGTGTCAGTTTGGTCATCTTCGATCGCTGATTTCACAGCGGGAAAAAGGCGTTTCCACAACGCCTCATACAGGCAATGAGACAGGGGCGTTCTGTCGATTAATAGGCGGGTCTTTTCACCACCACTAGTCAACAGTGCTTTAGTTATCAAGCTAAGCCAATAGCCGGTGCTAATGCCCAATTGGGCACAGTCTAACGGCGACTCAGGCACATTGTTAAAAAAAATAGTAGGGTTTGGTCACACTACCCGGGTCAGTGTTCACAAACGCACAATCCCACTGACCTAATCTTTTTTTGTTTTTGAATAAACGAGGTCTTGCCACAAGCGGCTTGTCCTTCCATTGCCTCGCTACTAATGTAGAACCCTTTTTTTTTCACACAACCCCCCTCCCATCCCTGACAGTCGCTTATTCCTTCTTTCCCTTTTTCTTTTTTTTCTTTGGTGGCTCATCGCCGCCGTTGCCGTTGCTGCCACCGAAGGAATCAGCCACCAAGTCTTTTAACTCGATCAGAGCCTCCCATTCTTTATTCAGAGTGGTGCCTTTTTTCGTGGGAATGTACCTGGCTTGCTCTTCATCAGAGTCCGAGGAGGAAGAAGAAGAAATGGAGTCGGCTTTTCTGTAGCGTCTAATGTGCACCAGTTGAACACCTTTCCATTCGCTCATGGACACAAAAGTATCTCTGGATCCCACTCTATGAAGCGGCTGACCGCGATAATCTTTTTCCTTTTGACTCATTGTCCAAAGGGGAAATAAAATAAAATAAAATAATCCTCTAACCCACTGTCCTTTCTCCCATACCCATACTTATTGACACAGATTGGTAGTAATCTTGTCCCTTTTTTTTTTTTTTCTTTTTTTTTTCTCAGTATTTTGACCATTATTAGTATTCCTATCAGTAATATTATTATCTTCATTACGACTTTGACTCGCTCACTATTTCCCTTCCAACAGCCTCGTTCTCATTCAACGCCTTCTTCCTTGCGCTGAACCCTACGAAGTGATCTGAAGCGATCAAAGCTAAGTGAATTTTCATTGTTTTATTCGTTAATGTCTCACCTGATGAAGACCTAAGAGGTCGAAACTAGTTGTGTTTCGTCTTGTGACTCGTTTGTCCACGTTCTCTGGGCGGTTCGCTAACATTTATTTAAGATTTGTTAAAATAAAATAAAATAAGACAACTAACCTCTTGCAAAAAAAGTGGTGAAAGGCGGACGGCAGTGGCAAATAAAGGCGGTGGTCCTCAGCTCCTCGCTCTGCCGGCCCTAGTTTTATACATGTCGACCGGGGCACATTATCTCGATGAAAAACTGACACTACGTGTCAACGATCAAAGCCCCCCAGTGCTTTGTCAATGACATCTAGGATAATGGTGCAGTTAGATTCCTGTAATCAGACCAATTTTGCCGGACGATCGAGCAACAAGTACTAATAATTATGCGTCTGAGTGTAAAAGAGGGGTGGTAGCGGGAAGGAGAAAGGGGGTCCTGGTCCCTATGCGCGCTCCCGTCTTTAACGAGTTGTCGCCTCCTCTTTTCTTCTTGCTCTCTGTTGATACAGTGTTGCACCATTTCCAACTCGTCTAAGATGCGATCGGACTGCTGTATCAGTTTCTGCAATTGGTCCCGATCCACGGAAGGGATTTTCTTACTGGGTTTCAGTCGCCCTCCTTTTACGTTAGCCGGTCTGGCATACAGTCTGATATCGGCCATCGCTTTGCCTCGGCACTTTCGGACTATCACAAACGCATTTTGGCCTAAAGGGTACATAGTTTAAAAAAAAAATCTTTTAAGAGCACGATCGTTGCACTAGGCGATACACCAGACGGTCGTTTCTTCGTGGATGGAGAGGGTGAAAGGGGGCCGTGAGTCGTTTTAAAGACAGTCCTTTGCTCTTGCACAGCACAAAATAGACGACGTACAAACCGCAGGCGGAACTGGCGAGATGTTGAAGTAGTCTGGTATTATGCACGCATTTCTGACTGTTTTTCTTTATAAAGGCTTTGATTTCTTTATCATGGGGAGGCAATCCGAAACTGTCAAAATATTCTCCCTTACCTCGCCCGTCAAAGTAAACGACCACCCAATGCTCGCCCTTTCCACGACTGGAATCGGTGTTGATGACGTAGGCGCACGGGATCAGCGGGGGAATACGAGCGGGTAGCAAGTCCTTGGGATAGACCCCCTGAAATAGTCGTCGTCCGGGGAGTCGGTGGGTCAGGAGCCTGGTGATGTGACGGTTGTTCATACTGCGAAGTCGGTGATCACCTGTCGGCTCTTGTCCACCTCGATCAGCCCGTCCAGCTCCCCGTAAACGAGGACTACCATGGGAGTAGCCAAGGCCTGGCCAAACTTCAGCTCCAGTCTCATGGGCGCCGATTTCACCAGCTCGAACTGATTTCCGTCCAACAGACTGGGGCTGAGGTCGAAGCAAAAGATGGCGTAGCCCCTGGAAAAATGATCCAAGGAAAACCCTGCAGCCTTGTCCGTGTGGAGAAGTCTGGCTCCCTCCAGGGTGGTTAAATAGGCTCTGGTCACGCTACGAGTGTCCTCACCAAAGTTGGGCGTCAAAGGTTTGGCCGGGACGTGCTTGCCATCCAAAGTGACGCTTAAATATTCGAGGTTGTGATGGTGAAAGTTAAAGGGGTTTCTGTCGTAGCCCGCTTTCCACCATGGCGATGATGATTCTGTTGGGCGTCTGGCTGAGAAACAGGTTGTCTTGGATGGCGCTGACGTTGCCTGTAGGCACGGTGAAGCTCTTGATGACCGCTCTCTTGATAGGATATTTAGCCGTCGCCTTTTCCAGAGCTCTGGCGTGGCCCAGAGCGATGGCCGGGTTTACTTTGGCCTTTCTCACAAACAGGCTGCAGCGGACGATCTCCACGCGACTGGACGGGTTAGCCCCGTCCTCCATGAGGCAAAAGCTGTTCTTGGAAGGGATCAATCTGATTTTGACCTCCACTCCGTTTAGCAGGAGCCGTTCCTGGCGGGTCATATCCGTGTGTAGCCTGCCCATCATGTCCACGATTCGGCTTCCGGCCGCCAGAGCGCGTCGGTCTCTCAGCCCGCGGTTGTTGTCCCCCTGGGTGACTTCCATGTGCCCCGGGGTGTTGGCGCGAAAAAGGGCGCATTCCAGGAGCCCGTGCTTTTGGGCGTCCGGTGCGTAGGTCAGCAGGGTCTCCAGCGTGGCACGATAAGGGTAGGTGTTTTCCCGAGTTGGTGACCAACACGCCGTTCATGGCCATATCCACCTGAGAAAAAAGGCTGTGCAAAAAGTTGTTCACAGGGGCAACTTCTTGGCCAGCGTCCAGATCGGTTCCGTCGGCCTTGGTGACTTTGGCTTGAACGTGCAGTAGGGTGTTGGTCATCTCCGCGGTCCCTCCCGTGATGACAAATTCGATGGGATCGCCTGGCGAGTGGCTAGCTAAAGGAAAAATTTCCACGTACTGTCCTTCTTCCACTGAAGTCTGGGTAAGGGGCAAGGAAAACAGATCCAGCGACGTCTGGACGCTTTCCGAGGATAGGTGATGTAAAAGAGCCATTTTTTTTCTAGTCAAAGATGTCTTTGACTCTTTTCTTCTTGGCCGGCTGTCTCTTCCGTCTTTTAGCTGCTGCTGCTGGCTGCTTGCGTTTCTTGGGCCCAGATGCGAGTCTGCCCACAGCCCGCTGAAGCAATCGCTGTCCCGATTCGGTCGCCCGCCTTTTAAGAGCACTCTTGAGGCTGTCGCCAGTCAGCAAGTCCCGAGCGACGTTGGTCCCGGATCGGATGCCTTCTTTCAGTAGGGCTTTTCCTCCCGACTTAATCAGAGGCATGACCATTCGACCTATACCGGCCAAAATGTTTCCTATACCCCTCCCCCTGTAGTTGGGCACCCCGGAGAAAATGGGCAGGCCATGCCCGGCTTGATGACAATAATATTGTTCGTAAAAGCGACAGTCCGGCTTATGGGGAGTCAGGCGGCGAGACATTTGTGTGGCGTGTGGTGGGGGAGTGGACTACAAAATGGATCTGGGACGAAGATGAAGCGTAACCACGGTGTGTCCGCTGGAAAATGACAGGTTCTTGCCCGTGTCGGTGCTTAAGACCACCTCTACCTTGGTAAAATGAGACCAACTCAAAGGGACGTAGTGAGGCTTGTCGTAGATTTGATGGTACACCTCCGAGTCGTGGGGTAAGACGGGTAGGGTTCTCAAAAGGGGAGCCATGACGTCACCCACGGGTCTGGGGCTGACCAGATCACAGAAGACGAATATACTCTTGAAACTCTGGTTCAAATCGACCATAAACTTCGGTTTGATGATTTTTCTTCCCTTAAACACCTTATTAGACAGCACGCCCAAGATCCGTCTTAAAGAAAAGCTCATGTCTAGTTGAGCCCCCTCTTCTTTTAGGACCAGTGTGGCTTTTTTGGTGTTTTTGTTGTAGGTGATGGTTAGAGGTGTTTTTGTTGTAGGTGATGGTTAGAGGTGTTTTTGTTGTAGGTGATGGTTAGAGGTGTTTTTGTTGTAGGTGATGGTTAGAGGCGGACTTTTCTTATTCTGGAAATAATACACAGATCCGATGGACTGAGTCAATTGAGCGATAAAGTCGTCGTTGGAGGCGTACAACCCCTCGCGCATCTTGACGGTGTGCGTGATAGGAGTGACGTAGAGGTCTCTGTCCGAGTGAGCCTCTCGGGGTTTATCGCGGGCAGGCTCGCTCGTTTGGCTTTCCGGGAAGGGGTGGTGTACTTTATCCAGATATCATCTTCCACGTTAATGTACTTGGTAAACTGAATCTCGGACAATCCGACTTCCCACGATCCGTCCAGGTCGATTTCTCGAGGGAGATGCGTGGTAAAGCTGGCAGCGTGGTTATCCGGAAAAAACTTGGACGAACTGTTGCTGGGAAGCGTGAGGTAAAAAGTCTTTTTTTTTTGTTGTTATTTTGTGTTAAGTGACGGATTGGGTAAGACGTAGCCGAGGCAAGAGCCTAACAGAGCCGTCCACAGTTGACTGTCTCCCTGTCCTCGCGACAGATTAAAGAGAGAGACGGCCACCACCACGTATATAAGAACAATTTGGCCAAAAAAAGACGATCTCACTCCTGGGCAATGGTTTCCCAAACACGTTCTAGAGACGGGAGCGTCGATGTGCTCCTCCCCCCTCCTCCCCTTCTTCCTCCCTTTCTCTCCTGAGTGGCGGTTCTTGATTCATGATGATACAAGTCGGTCTCCTTTACCCAAGAGTTAAACGAAGGGGGGTAATCCCACCACTTGACAAAATATTGGCGTCGCCCTCGCCTTTCTTTCTTGGTTTTCAGCACCGTTTCTATCCTGTAGGCTTCGGGTTCGCTGACTTTCTGAAGCTCCCTTTCGTAAAAGGTCCCTTTTAGGATGTCATCGGCCAGGTCTCTGATGACATAGGTCACCGGATTGGTGAAGTTCACTCGATGCACGACAAACAGCTCTTCCGTCCAAGAAGGGAGGTAGCCCTTTTTAAACGTTCTTCTGGCTTTGCTAATTCTGACTTTGTCTCCTACTTTCAGTTTAGGCAGGCTCGTCCCTCCTTCCTGCTGACCGTACAAAGCCTGCCACACGCGTTCCTGGTTGCGTCTGTCCACTAAGGTCGGAGCCGTCTTGATGCTGCGATGATAGGAATCGTTGTAGGCCTTCACCAAATCCTCTAGCACGTCCGTGTAGGTGAGAGTGTTGGTGTAAGTAAAACAGCGCCACATCTTTTCTTTCAGCGTGCGATTAAAGCGTTCTACTATGGCTGCCTTACTATCCTCGTTTTCCGTGACAAAAAACTCGATTCCTCTTTTTTTCAGGTAGTTTTGAAAAGTTTTATTGGTAAATTCTGACCCTTTGTCCGTTTGCAGGCGTTGCGGTTGTCTCCCGCTTCTCAGTATGGTTTTCAGGGCCGCAACCAAAGTCGACCCCGTCTTGTCTTTGAGGGGCATGACCCAGGCAAACTTGCTAAACACGTCGATGCAGGTGAGCAAGTAGTTGTATCCCCGATTATATTTCTTGATATTTTTGACATCAATCAAATCGCACTGCCACTGAGCGTCGATCCCGCTCACGATGGTTTTTCTGCTGGAAAAACGTCTTACCACTTTTTTTGTGCAGGGTATAGGCATCTTGAAAACTCAACCAGTCTTTTAGGTCACGTTGACTTATCTCCTTAAAATGTCTTTTTAGTTTTTGCGCGCCACCAAATGCGGAGGAAAGGGTCGGAGTGTAATAGAGTCGTTTTAATCGTCCATCTCTTCCCATGTCGACTTGGTTTTTTTCTTTCTTTTTTTTTTTTTGGCTGATGGGGAGGGGGTGCGGCTTCTTTTTCCCTCCGTCGTCATAAACCGATGTCGGTCGGGGTTTCCTATCCAGTTGGTCGGTGTGTTCATACCCCCGAGGGCGGTGGCAAAGGTTTTCCACCCGGAGGGACTAGCGACCCTTTTCCTCTTCCTTAGCACGTCGTTAACCAGGTCGGTTAGGTTAGAGTTAGGCACTAACCGACCTTGATAAATCACCCGGCCTTGGTCGTCCCAGGTAAGGTTCTTGTCGCGTTTGATCCGATCAAGCAAAAGCCTAGCCGTTTTCTTCATAGATGAAGGCACACTGCGCACCACTTCCTTGACGATACTGTCGTCGTCGTCGTCGTCGTCGTCGTCGGGCGGCGGCGGAGGGAGGAGGAGGAGAAGGAGGGGCTGATGATGGTGGTGGTGGAGCGGGCTGCTTGACTTGGTTGTATCTGTTCAAAAACCTAAACAATAACTGCTGTAGCTCGGTGGCACTGACGCTAGGATGTTGTTGTTGTTGTTGTTGTTGTTGTTGTTGTTGTTCTTGGTTATGGGCAGCCTCCTTTTTCTGTCTGGCTAGCTGTCTCAAGCTCTCTACGTTAGCGTCCGGAACGGGATCGGTCAGACTGGACAGGTTTTCTAACAGTTTGGGATCGACCAACACCATTTTCTTCGCCATTTTTTTTTAAAAAGGCTGGACAACGCACCGAGAATGGGTGGCAGCAAGAGTGGAAGAAAACCCCCTTTCCGTAACAGCTGCCTCTTCCTTTTGACCGGGGTGGTTTTCTTGGTCAGGGCTCTCAAGGACTGTTTGTATTTGCAGAGGTTTTTCTTCTGCCTGGGAGTCAGGGCGACATTGCCTTTTAAGACATTTAGGCAGCACTCGCAGAGGACTCGAATCACTTCGGGGGAAGCGTCTTTCATCACAGCCTTGGCGACGGCGGTTTGGCCACAGACAGCATTTTCAACGTAGGCAAAAACTTTTTCACTCTGGCAGACATGTTTACTTACGGACGTAAACGACCCGCAATTGATAAGGAAAAAGGTCGGTTCTTAGGCGATAAAGCTCGGGAGTGTCTTGCTTCAGATCCACCAGCAAACAGCCATGAGGACGGGCGGTGGCGTCTTTATATGCCTCCAGCAAAAACTTGGTTTTACCCGGCATCATTTGCCTGGCTAAATAGGTGATCTGTGTAGCGTCTCTGGGATTTTTAAACATCACTATGTAATGGCTGTTTAAGTGAATGGTCCTGGTTTCTTTGTTTTTGGAAAAGAGATTTTGTGTAATATAGACGACGCTCATGTCTTTATGATGGCTGCCTTTGGTAAACAATTTCGTAACGCGTTCGTCCGTTTCCGTCATGAGATCGTCAGTGATCACCAGACGTCGCTTGTCCGCCCGCCAGTCGTCCATGTCCGATGGAATTCCTTCTATAAATCGGACATTTTTTAAATCGGTATAGCCAGGTTGCCATTCCCCGTAGCACCAGACAATTTCCTCTGGAACGGGTCTATCATTTCTTCTCGGTATTGTAGCAGTTTTTTGACAAATTCCGTTTTCCCCGCAGGACGTGGGTCCGGCGACCACACAGGTAAACGGATGGCAAAATCTGGGATCCATTCCGTTCAGCTTCGGTGCATAAAGTAAAGATTAACAAGTCGTGTCTTTTCGTTTAAGGATGGTTGATACGGCTAAGGACTTGGGGTGGATGGTGGATGGCGTTAAAATTACCGTTTGCCCTGATTGCGTATTTGCCGTTAAAACAAATTATGAAAATATAATTAGGCCTATTTAGTGTGTGTGGGGTCTGCTAGCAGGTGGAGAGTGGAGTATTCTTCACCACAATAAAATGCTTAACGACCCCACCTCTCTCTCTCTCTCTCTCTCTCTCTCTCTCTCTCTCTCTCTCTCTCTCTCTCTCTCTCTGGCTGGATAATAACTACGATTGAGTCCGCACTCGTGCTCGCTTATGCAGACAGACTGACAAAAAAGGTAAACAGAGCAAAAAAAGCACCGATATATGTGTCTATACCATCGCGCGCGTGCTCGCTGAAAAAAACAACAACTTTAGCTTCATCAATCTTTTTTTTTACAACTCGTAATACACAAAAATAATAAACACGTTTAGACACGCACACGCATTCTCTCTTCTCTCTCTCTCTCTCTCTCTCTCTCTCTCTCTCTCTCTCTCTCTCTCTCTTTTCTCTTCTCTCTCTCTTTGACAACTGATGCAGGCAATACAAGCACGTATGCCGACAAACGCACAAATCTCTCTCTCTCTCTCTCTCTCTCTCTCTCTCTCTCTCTCTTAAGGCACGCACGCGGACAAACTTAAAAACTTTCTCTCTCTCGTTTTCTCTCTCTCTCTCTCTCTCTCTCTCTCTCTTTCTCTCTGATGGGGCCTTAATAGACCGGTCATTGACCGAGCATCGTCCACCAGGGGAGGTAATAGCCCGTCATTAGCCGCTTCTGCGGGCGAGACGAGGCTTTTGGTGGCTGCCATCTGGACATCACGTGATCTACATACGGGGCATAAACGCAAACATGGCGGTCTCTCTTAAAGCCGCCATCTTAGATGACGTGGCCACAACATACGGGCATCGATTAATATGGCGCCGTCCTTACGGCGGCCATCTTGGCGACACGTGATCGACCTACGCCAATGGCTGAGCGCCATCTTAGATGACGTGGCCATTACATACGGGCATCGACCAATATGGCGCCGTTCATAAGGCGGACATCTTGCGTCACGTGATCAAGATGGCGACGATATCATGTAGGTGAAAGTGTCTAAAAAAAAAAAAACGTGCCGGAAGTTGACACCGGAAGTCCATGGGCGCCGCCATGTTGGCCACGTGGTGCATGGGCGCCGCCATCTTGGTCACGTGACGCAAGATGGACGCCTCCGACCAATATGGCGACGCCCATGAGGCGGCCATATTGCGTCACGTGACCAAGATGTCGGCGCCCATGCACCACGTGGCCAACATGGCGGCGCCCATGGACTTCCGGTGTCAACTTCCGGACGACACAAAAATACTGCATCCATATTTTTTTCCTAGTTGCTGTTGGTGATGGTGGCAGAGGTGATGGTATTGTTGTTGGTGCTGAAGTGATCATGGGAACGGAATGTACCCTGATGCAGTTCGCTCTCTCTCTCTCTCTCTCTCTCTCTCTCCTCTCTCTCTCTCTCTCTCTCTCTCCCCTCTCTCTCTGTATTTATTTTCATTTTCTTCGTCACTGATACTTTTATAGTATGTGGCAGTAGGTACAATGCGCATGGTATTTTCGTTTATGGTACGTTTTGTTGTACTCCCAGTTCTTATAGAACAGGGAGTACTTTAGAATGGTAACGAAGAAATGCTCTGTGTGTGTGTGTGTGTGTGTGTGTGTGTGTGTGTGTGTGTGTGTGTGTGTGTGTGTCCGTCCGTCCGTGGTCAAAATGTGTCCCACTCCCTCCAGACAAACCTACTGGGCCGATCTTTCTGAAAATGTGTAGGTATGTTCGTTATGGGACACGGATGATGCCTGATGTTTTAGTTTACCGTTATAGCCGTCACTAACGGCTGTAGCGGCCTGTAACGGTTTTTCTTCTTCGTGGAATATCTCAGAAAGTACTCGGCCGATCTTTGTGAAAATTAGCAGGTATGTTCATCATGGGTCACGGATGATGCCCGATGTTTTAGTTTACCCCGTTATAGCCGTTACTAATGGCTGTAACGGCCTGTAACGGCTTTTCTTCTTCATGGAATATCTCAGAAAGTACTTGGCCGAACTTTCTGAAAATTTGTAGGTATGTTCCTTATGGGTCACGAATAATGCCAGATGTTTTAGTTTACCGTTATAGCCGTTACTAACGGCTGTAACGGCCTGTAACGGTTTTTCTTCTTCATGGAATATCTCAGAAAGTATTTGGCCGATCTTTGTGAAAGTTAGCAGGTATGCTCGTTATGGGTCACGGATGATGCCCGATGTTTTAGTTTACCCCGTTATAGCCGTTACTAACGGCTGTAACGGCCTGTAACGGTTTTTATTCTTCATGGACTATCTCAGAAAATACGTGGCCGATCTTTGTGAAAATTAGCAGGTATAGGGAGCAGGTGTGGGGAGCCGGAATAGCTCAGTTGGTAGAGCGCCTGACTCGTAATCTTGGTGATCCTGGGGTTGCGGGTTCGAATCTCCGCCGGGGCGTTTCGGTACAGGGGGATTTTTCCCTCGGAGTTAACATTAGTTCTGACTCCATTTCCCATACAGTCCTTCGAATGAGACTATAAACCGAGGTTCCGTGTGTGAACGCACGCATAATATCTTGCACACACGTAAAATCCCATCACCAACTTTCGGAAGAGTAGGCCAGTTTGGCCGTTGGTATGGATGACACGTTACACACAGCATGCACCCTGCGTAAGAAATGGAAAGAATGAAGGAAGTAAAGAAACTGAGTGAACGATATTGACTGGATGACACGGGAAACGACTGAATGAAGCGCCAGCTGGCAGCTCTTCAGTCGGCACTGCCCAGGTAGGCAGCCCGTTGTGTAAGCGAGTGTTGATTGTAAAGCGCTTAGAGCTTGGTCTCTAGCCGAGAATAGGCGCTATATAAGTATTCATTATTATTATTATTATTAGGTATGTTCGTTATGGGTCACGGATGATGCCCGGTGTTTTAGTTTACCCCGTTATAGCCGTTACTAACGGCTGTAGCGGCCTGTAACGGTTTTTATTCTTCATGGAATATCTCAGAAATTACTTGGCCGATCTTTGTGAAAATGTACAGGTATGTTCATTATGGGTCACGAATGATGCCCGATGTTTTAGTTTACCCCGTTATAGCCGTTACTAACGGCTGTAGCGGCCTGTAACGGTTTTTCTTCTTTATGGAAAATCTCAGAAAGCACTTTGTCGATCTTTCTGAAAATTTGTAGATACGTGCATTATGGGTCACGGATGATGCCCGATGTTTTAGTTTACCGTTATAGCCGTTACTAATGGCTATAACTGCCCATAACGGTTTTTATTCTTTATGGAAAATCTCAGAAAGTCTTTGCCGATCTTTCTAAAAAAATTGTAGGTATGTTCATTATGGGTCACGGATGATGCCCGACGTTTTAGTTTACCGTTATAGCCGTTACTAAAAAAAAAAGCCGTTAAAAAAGAAAAATCGTTATGCGTCGTTATAGCCGTTACTAACGGCTATAACGACCCATAACGGTTTTTCTTTTTTTTTTTTTATAGAATATCTCAGAAAGTACGTGGCCGATCTTTCTGAAAATTTGTAGATATGTTTATTATGGGTCACGGATGATGCCCGACGTTTCAGTTTACCGTTATAGCCGTTACTAACGGCCATGATGGTTTTCTTCTTTATGGAAAACCTCAGAAAGTTCTTGGCCGATCTTTCTGAAAATTTGTAAGTATGTTCATTGTAGGCCACAGATGATGGCCGATGTTACCAGAATAGCCATTACTAACGATTACACCGGCCCAAGACTGTTTTTCCTCTTTATGGAATATCTCACGCGTATTCGGAATAAACTGTCTCAGACATTCAGATTCTATCTCTTCTTTCAAGTCTAAACTTAAAACCCATCTATTTTCTCATAATTAGTCAATGCTGTGGGGAGAGGGGGGGGGGGGGGAGGGGAGGTACAACCTAACTCATAGCCGTCTGGGCCTTTTCAAATGTAGCGTATGTGTATGTTCTCTATTATATGTATTTGTTGTATGATTGAACGTTATAGGATTAAGTTTTTGTAGTGATATTTGAAGAATAAGTGAATGTCACATTGGTAGGATTAGGATTTGTTAGTTATTGTAGTAATAGTATTTGTAGTTGGGTGTAAGGTGTATTATTGTATATGAGAAGGGTGAATGTAGTATGACTTTGTAAAGCGCTTAGAGAAATTCGTTTGATTAAGCGCTATATAAGAAATCATTATTATTATTATTATTACGTTTATATG